>WAAG01022826.1:0-14975 GCA_013390105.1 Tichodroma muraria
AAACCAGGACAATCAGGAAAACCAGGAGCCACCCATCTGCACATCTCATTGCACCAGCTCCTGTCTCAAAGTCCACAATTCCTGCCTTTGCATGCTGCACCAATCGTTTTCCACCTTCCAAAGACCTTCCCAGCTTTGCAGGAATGATGCCTGAAGATTTTTGAGCTTTTTATACATTTTTCATATATTTGCAGCTTTGTAGCTTTTTAATATGTAGCTGTAGAGTTTCTAGTAATTTTCCTGCCCTTTCTCACATTTTAGAACAATAAGCCAACCCTTCCTAACACATTCCTGAAATTCTGGTAAGTATGATTTTAACAACAGGCATTTCTAACGAGGACATCTTGTTTTGCACCAGAATTTAAGAGATGTAGCAAGACACAGAACAACTCCGAGGGGCAGACCCAAGGCTGGGTTGCTGGGGCAACTGGTCTCTTGTTGGATGTACCTGTTAGATGAACTAATTAATTAACCTGATACAAACTGCAGAAATCCAATACCACGCGTGCACAGAAAGCTCTGGTTACAGAACTGCTTTTGGAATTGCCGTTCTTGATATCGTTTGGAAAGATTTTGCCTTTTGATTCCAGGCAGCAGGTGACATCCCTGCCTCCCTCCCTCCCTCCCCAACACACGTGGCTTTGCCCAAGGATCCCACGGGTCAGGGGGATCAGCTCCCATTAAAAGGACTCCACACTCAGGCAGGAAAAGCTGGGAAAAACTCCTTACCAGATTAGTGAAGATATAGGTGTAATAGGCAGACGCCATCCCCAGTTCAGCTGCCTGTGAAGGAGAGGAAAAAAGAGATTAAACCAGAGCCTGACAATCTCCAATCTCCACTCCAGCAAGGCAGAGCCAGGGCCACATTTTGCTTTTTCAGGCTTATCTCTCCCTGCAGGAAGGGAGGGTGGGGCACAGCAGCACGGCTGGACCTGGGGAATTAAAGTCTGGGGAAGCAATTTTTCAGCGGGGCTGAGCCTACCTGAGGTCTCCTGCCCACGACAGCCCTGACAAAGAACCTCTACAGAGAGAAATGACCCAGCTCCAGACCCCTGGGAGCATCCCTGCTCTCTCCACGGCACTCCGAGATGGAATTCAGGGATTTCTGCATCCAGCCAAGGACAAACTCTAAGGAAGACGCCTGTGGAAAGCAAAAGCTTTTGAACTCCCAGCAGAACAGCTTTTGAACCCCTGACAGACCCCAGTGGTCCACAGAGACTCTGGAAAGGTGAGGTGGGTCCTGCAGCCCCAGTCCTGAGAGCTCCAGAACGCCTTGGGATGAGGAATTCCATGATGGTTTTGGAGGAAAATAAGGATTTCTGCTTCGTGTGTGCATGCTGCTTTGCTCCTGTTTTGGGACATAACGAGGGAAAAGAGCAGCTGAGAGTTCCAGGCTTGTCCCTTCCACCACAAACGCCGTGATGGAGAGAGAGAAAGGCAGGAAAAGCTCTTGGGAGTTACAGGAAAAGGACAATCAAACCACTGGTGGTTTTCCAGTTTTATCAGTCAGATTTGGGCTCAAATCCCACAAATTAATGAGCATGGATGAGACCCAGTAACTCAGCCTGCTCTCCAGAACTGAGACAGGGCTGTGCTGGCCACAGAAATAGAAGAAAACAGGGCAGAAGTGTCCAGGGATGCAGAGAGAAGGACACAGAATGTTCCATGGGGATGATCTGTTCTAGAGATCACAGAGCAGATAACTGAAGCCCTTTCCCAAAATTCTCTCCACACAAGGAGTTGGTTGTGAGAACAGATGCCCAGGAAAGTGGGGCATTAATCTGCAGATGCTCCTGGAAGCCTCTGTTCCACTGCCAAGCACAGCTGGTCTCAAATCAAGCTTCCAGACCCTGGCAAAGAGGTTTTCCCAGAAGTCCAGACCACACAGAGGAACGGGAAGCAAGGAGGGAAGGACCAAAGGCAGCACCTCCTGGTGTGAGTCCCTTTTATCCCTCCCAGAAGCTGTGACAACAGAAAGCGAGGGAAGGAAAGACAGAAAGAGGCAGCTTGGATTTCACCTCTCCCTTTTCCTGCCTGTCTTTTACCTGCTCCTGTGCAAACCTGAGGCCACCACCACTGCTGGTGGCTCAGGCCTGGCTGTGCCCAGCCCTCGGCTGCACACTGTCACCCTGTCCCTGTCCTGAGCAGGTGGCACAGCAGACACAGCAAAGCCGTTTGCTCCGAGGAGCCCCCCCGAACCCAGAGGAGGCCGCCTCATTTTTCACCCCCTCCACAGCAAAACTTGGCACCAATTCCCCCTCCTCATCCCTTCCCGGGGACAGTGACAATGCCAGCTCTCCCTGTGACCCACTTTGAGGCCCAAGTGTTTGGTTTCAAGGGCAGAGAATCAAGGTGAGCAGCAAAAGCGGTGCCTGAGAGCTCCTCTCCCATCCATGCACCTGGCCCTGGCAGCTGGGGGCGGGACAGGCTGGGAATCTGGGAATCACCCATGTGTCTCCAGCCCATCTGTGGAGGGTGAAGAATGTGGAAGTGAATTCCTCTCTCTGTGCAGGACTGCTCTCCTGGGACAGACCCAGCAAAGGCACAGAGCGTTTTTCCTGCCGCTGCTGCCCCGTGGATTCACCTGATGCTCAGCACCACCATCCCTGGCTCCACCTCTATCAATAAAACACTTTCCAGCCTCCCAAAGTGCAAGAAGTTGCCAGATCAGGAGCTTTTTATTTATTACCCTCCATTCCTACAGTCCTCTAGCTGGAAGGATTGGGTTTTACTGGGAAATGCTGGCAATTTCTGACGTTTCTCAGTGGTAGCAGAAGGAGACTGGAGCTGGGCAGGGAGATGTGGGTGCCTGGAGAGAGCTGCTGGGAGCCTGTGGGAAGTCACTATAGCAACAGAGGAGGGGGACAGCCCTCAGCAGCCAGGCAGCAACAGGGGAAAAAGGGGGGAAAAAACCACACAACCCCCCCCTCCTAAGTAGATAACCCCAAAATAATCCCCCAAACTGTCTATTTAGAAATGAAAATTGCATGTAGTGGAATGAAAATCATTTTTGGGGAGAGAGGAATGATAAAAACATCCCTGCTGCATGTCATCAGGGATAAATCTGACACAGACAAGGCCTTTGGATGACACATTCCGTGATAAAACAGCCAGGACATAGTGAAATGCCTGCACTAGCCAGGGGGATCCCAGTGCTCGGATCCTGCCTCCCTTCAGGAATGTGCTTCTTGTTCCCTCCAGGATGTGGGAAACTCTGCTCCATCTGGAGCCACTGCTCAATTTTGAAGCAGGCTATCAAAACAAGCACTAGAAACTGCAGCCAGAGACCATTTAAAAATAAACAGGATTAAAATAAAATCTCGGTTAATAAGACAATAAAAACAAAAAGAAGAAAAAAGTTAGGCATATAAGGGGAAGGGAAAAAGGAAGCACAAGAATCATTTCAGAGAGCTAAGCAGCCCTTCACAGCTCTTTGATGGCAACACCACTTGTGAAGAGCAAACACATCCCCTCAGAGCAATTAAACCATCACTAGCACAGATCCAGCCGCCCTGGAAATTCCACCAGGGACAACTGCCCTCCGGGCAGAGCCCATTCCCAGCGCCGCTGCGGGAATTTTCACATTTCAGTATCACACAGCAGCAGCACGCCGAGGGGCAGGGCAGGGACACCCACCTTCTGCAGGATGGTGTGGGACATGGAGGCGTTGGCGTGGACGATGATGGTGGCTGTCTTGTCATCCCGGATCTCCTTCAGGAGCGGGGTGGGATCCCGGCTGTCGTCCAGCATCCGCACCGACAGCGTGTCCTTGGAAATGAGGAACTGCCGCAGCAGCTTCTCCAGGTTTAAAAGGCCTTCGAAGAAAAGAGAGAAAAAGGACAGATCCCTTTTAATTTGAGGCTTGGTTCTCCCATGGAACACAGTGATCCATGGCAGGATGCGTTCCTGAAGTTCTGGGTCTGTGCATTGCAAAGGAAAGGATTTGGGGCTCAGTGCTTGGTCCAGCAGGGAATGAGAAATGATGGAGTTATTCCAGCTGTTCCCCAGAAAAAGAGAGTGGAAAGGATTAAGGATTCGTTTCTTGGTCTAGCAGGAAGAAGTGATGGAGCTACTCCAGCTCTTCTCCAGGAAAAGAAAGTAGCCCCAAACTCCTCTCAGGAAGAGGTAAGACTGATACAAGGTCTCCATTATCTCCCTGCATGTGGGATTGTTCTGGTTACTGGAGAATTATTCCTTCCTCTCAGCCTTTGCATTTCCAGCTCCCAAATTAAGTGCCCAAGAAGGTGCAGCTTTTTTGGAGATCTTGGAGCACTCTGCTGGGTAGCTGCTCTCTTCCAAGGGGATGAGAAGCTCTGCTGAGAGTTGGAAGTCACCACAAAAATACACCATTAAAAAACTGTGATAAAAATAAGGATGGGCACGTCAAGGGCTCCTTCCAACACAGCTGCCTTGAAGCCTAATAAGATGTCAAAACTCCTGCTGCAGATTTTGTTAGTCAAGAAAGCAGCTTTGATAGAGCCTCTCTTGTCTCCAGCTGCTGAGTTTCATCAAGAAATAACCTCCTGCCAAGTTTGATTGACCAGAGGGACCAGCAGATGCAATCATCAGCGAGACACAGACAGCATAGGCACACCTCCCATCCCCACAGGAAGACAACCCCAAAAGAAGGGGGAAAGCTGAACTAGAGAAACAGGACTATCAGCAGGATCACCTCCCAGCTGCTAGAGAGGCAAACTAACCCTCAAGTCAGAGCTTTACTATTAACCTAACTTATTTTGAGGGCACGAATCCACTCATTCCCCAGCAGGTCAGGAGGCAGGGAAGGGACGCAGCGGGATGGGATCAGGGCTGGAGCTCTGCTCTCAAGGACTCCCAGCACTTCAGCAGGTAACAAAGCAGTGCAGGAAAAGGGACAGATCCAACACCAGGAGGCTCTCGTTCACAGGGAGAGGTTTAAAGCACTCTGAGTTTGCTCTGAGCTCCTGAAGAAGCCCTTGCCTCTCACCTTTTCTCTGGGTACAGTCAGGAACACAGCACGGGGTTATAAGAACAGCTGTGCCAGGACTTTTCTGGCTCACATCAGCTTCTTTTTCTTCCTCACCAGGAAGAGAATTCACTCTGCTTACAGCACACGAGGACCTCACCTGAATACTTCTTTCGTCTTCTAGCCCAAGTGAACAGTAAATTTAACCTAAGCCCTCCACTTGACCCTTGAGGATGTGGAAAGGTTTATTTTCACCTCATTCACACCTGCAGGGGACCAGACAGGCTGCTGCAAGTTCCAGCCCTGCCACTACCACTACTTGCAGCTCATCCCAGCAAACTCAGCTGCTGTGAAACCCAGGAAAATTTAACTAAAGCTCATCAGGCACAGAGAGGAAGAAGTGGAACCAGGGGAAAAAAAAAAAAAAAAAAAAAAAAGGAATTTGATCTCCACCTTCAGCTCGAGGAAATTATCATTTCCAGCACGTTAGATCCTACCTGTAGCCTCATCAAGCCTCCTGCTTGCAGCTGCTCTTGCTGTGTGCAGGGAAGTCTCTGTTGTGTGCAGAGATTCCCCTTTGTTTGATGCCGAGAGGATGTGAGACTCTTGCTGCTGCTGCTGCCAGACTGGCACTTCAGAGGGATGTGAACCCCAGCAAAGGCTTGCAGACTCCTCCTGGCACCTTTGAAGTACTAAAGTGAGGACAGGGAGGCTGCACCAGGCACCTGCTGCTTGAACACTCCCGTGGGGAGCTCTGAGAGAGGTTCAGGCTGCCCTGTGGCAAGTCCTGACCTTGATTGTTTGATTTTTCCTCGTGCAAACATCCGGAGCTGGCAGGAGCAGCCCCACTCCCGAGCTCTCAGCACCAGAGCTGCTTCCTGGGGAGGGGGAGAGGCAGGAGCTGGAGCTCTCCTGGAATGCCACATCCCTGTTTGGTGCTCCTGCTGATGGAGGACCTGCAGTGCTGCTGATGGCTGCAGTCCTGGGCATGGATGGTTGGGAAGAGAACATTCCCCATCATCCAGCCTCGCTTTTAATCCCAACACTGTTGCTTCAAACAACTCCATAGGTGTTTGAATTTAAAAAAAAAAAATTAAAAAAGTATCAAGGATGTACACAAGGCATTGAACCTCAGTGCCCTGGTCACCCTTCCCAGGCACTGGGTGTTATTCCCTCCCCTCTGACAATCGGAGAAGCTCCTAAAAGGTCCATGCAACTCCTGTATTTGCCTTTTCAGGTTAAGGTTTCTGTGGAATCACATAAAACCTTCCAGAGCAGCTCCCAAACCAGCTAATTCTTGAACACCACGGAGAAACTGAGTCAGACAATCCTATTCTATTCACCAAACCGAGTCACACCAATCTCATTCCATTCCTGGCATTACACTTTACATTCCCCACAGCATTACACTTAGGCTGGCCCAAGTTCTTTGGCTTTAAGGGTCATTTGCTGCTTCTGCCAGGGGAAATCACTGCCAGTCCCCAGAGGAAGGATGTGACAGGATGAGTCTGTGGCAGGGCAGTGCCCAGGGGTCCCATCACACAGCCTCGCACTTAAACCAAAGCAGCTCCAGCTTGCCCCTCCTGGGATCTAAATAATAACATCCCTCAAAACAGCATTTCCCCACTGATGAGCAGGCAGCTCTTAAGCTCCCCTCAGCTGCCTCAAGGGAACCTTCCGAAAGCCTGCAGTGCCTCCAGTTAGTTGTTTAAGGACTGTGCTTAGGAGCAGTGCATGTCCTAAGGGAAAATCAGGGTTGGTGCTCCTACAAGAAGCTCAATTAAGCCTTGTCTGTGCTCTGTTACAGTCAGGACATGTTGGGCTTCGAGCCTGGCTCAGATCAGGCCCTTGCTGAGCACAAAGAGCTGGATGGATGAAAGGCTCCTGTCCCACTGCTTCCCTGGGTCTGGGAAAGACTCAGCACATCTTAAATACTGAGTTATCCAGCAGCACCAGAGCAAAATAAATTGGATTGCTTCAGGTAAGAGGGTTTGATCCAGCTAAATAAAAATCATATTAATCATATTAATCCCAGTGGGAGACACCTGGCCCAGGAGTGGAAAGCAGGGCAGGGGTGCAGAGCCCTAAGCCTCCTGCACAGCAGCTGAGAAAACCTAATTATCTTTGCTTCCCTTCTTGCTTAAGGTTAAGGTTAGACAATGAGAAATTCCAGCACTGGGAGTGATGTGGGAGACCATTTGCATGATTTTAATGGCATCATTTTGAGCGAGGGCCTTTCCTGGGGTAACTGTGAGCAGCTCACTGAAGGTGATTTACTGACTTACCTCAGTGCCTGCTGCCCTCAGGGCACAGAAAGCACAAAGGAAAGGTAAAGTCACTCCTGTTCCTCACATCCCCAGCAGGAATCTTTCCACACCAGAAGTGTGGGAACCTTCCAGCACACTGCTGCTGGGAAGTTTGCCCAGGGCTAGCTGGGCATGATGCTGCCTTTCCTTCACCTGGCCCACTCAGAGAGCAGCATTCCCAAAGCTCTCCCTGCATCCACTTGCCTTTCCAGAGCCCCTCATCCTGGCTGGTTTGTCTGGCAAACTCCAGAGCTGATGCATTTGGCGCAGGGCTACGAAAGCAGAAGTGGTGTGGCCACCCCAACCCTACGGCACGGTGACCCCAGGAAGCACAGGACACACTTTGCTCCAAGCACCGGGATGCAGAGCCTGCTCCTGCCACACCAGGAGCTCTGCAGGGATGGAGATGGCCCTGCCGAGGAGGAGATGGCCCTGCTGAGGAGGAGATGGCCCTGTGGAGGTGGAGATGGCCCTGCCGAGGTGGAGATGGCCCTGCTGAGGAGGAGATGGCCCTGCCGAGGAGGAGATGGCCCTGCTGAGGTGGCCATGGCCCTGCTGAGATGGAGATGGCCCTGCCGAGGAGGAGATGGCCCTGCTGAGGAGGAGATGGCCCTGCTGAGATGGAGATGGCCCTGTTGAGGTGGAGATGGCCCTGCCGAGGAGGAGATGGCCCTGCCGAGGCGGAGATGGCCCTGCCGAGGTGGAGATGGCCCTGCTGAGGTGACCATGGCCCTGCTGAGGAGGAGATGGCCCTGCCGAGGAGGAGATGGCCCTGCTGAGGTGGAAAGTCCAGCGTCCAGATGCACAGTCACCCACAGATGTGGCTGCAGAGCCCAGCGTGCACTGTGCTGACTATTAATCAAATCCTGTTTTTAGGCCACAAACCGCACGTGGCTTTGGGCAAAACATATTTCAAAGTGCTTTACTTGCCTAAAAATAATCTCCAGAAACAGGCCTACGCCTTTTTTAAAAACTTTTTTTCTTATTCAAAGCCTCATCTGCGAAAGCAAAACGCTCTTCAGATGGTCAAACAGAAGGCAGGATCATCTCTTCCCATCCTCTTTCCTCCTCTGAAAAATACCTCCATGGAGCACCAGGGTGAGGAAACTGCTCTGGAGTGGAAAAGGCTGCTCTGACCAGAGACATGAGGACCTGGGACCTTCTCCAGCAAGCACCAAACAAAAAGGAGACAAAGCAGAGGGGCAGGCAAACCCAGCTTGGCAAAACTTACATTCAGCTTTGGCACAGATGAGGCAGGCAGTGGTGCAGTTAAAGAAATTCAGGATTCCTGCCACAGCCACGCTGATGTCGGTGTTGCTGGGGTGGAGGTTGAGGGTGGTGAACCTCTGGAGCTGCAGCTTCAGGAACTCCTCCGGAGCCACTTTGAAGTGAGGAACCTGAGCGTGGGGAGGAGGAAAGAAAATATAATTAAAGAGGAAATAGAAATAAAAACAAGTAAATCTGCGATAAAGGGCCTGTGGTGTGAAATGCACAGCAGGCAGAAAGTGGAATATCCAAATAAAACTGCAGAAGCATCACTGGAGTCAAGAGGGGAGGGTGGGATTCGTGCAGCAGCAGAGGAAAATAATTATCACAGCAACGAAAAGCCACGGGAAGGAGGGGATCAGGAAAAGTCTTGCTGAGCCACTCAGCGAAAGGCAACGGGGACTGTGATTACAGCACAGGAAACCTTCTGTGTGAGTTCAACCTAATTAGCTGGGGCACTAATTGTAGCTGGGCCCAGCCTTCTTTTGGGAGGGATGCTGTGCAGGCAGGCAGGGACACGGGATCATCCAGGGCCCTGTGCTGTGAATGCAGCCCTGGCTGCTGGATGGAGGTGCCACCAGGTAATTAACTAGCAGGGATGAAGGCGAGAACAAGATGACCCCGCGCTGGCGAGGCTGGGCAGAGGAGGAACACCTGCAGCAGCCAGAAGCTTTGGGCATTTCTGATCAACAGGAGGCCAGACGGGGCTGGAACCGCCAGTGCTGGCAATGTCATTGATCCAGCAGAGCAGCAGCTGCAGCGGGATGCTGCTCCACGGGAACTGCGGGAGCTGGGAAGCCGCAGGGCTCCCTCTGAGGCAGCTCTGCTGCACATCCTGCAGACCAGCGTGGATGGAAGGGGTGGGAGACACACGGATTGAACCCAGGCACTGTGGGCTCAGCCAGATTACGGGAGGCAATCTTGTTTTTCTTTTGCAGGGTGAGTTATTTTGGAAGAAACAGAAGTCGGAGAAAGGGAAACATCTGCCACAGCTTTGTTAGCAGCGTGTCAGGTCCTCTCTCCCTCCATTATTGGTCCTCCCGAAGCCATCAGCCCCTGCCTCCCACCTCTTTCCCCGTGGGAGAGCCTATTAGCAGCTCGAGACGGCTGCTTTATTGACAGCAGGAGCTGTTGGTTAGCAAAGGGGAAGTTAAGGAGTAATAAGCTGCTATCTGCCTTGATTCCAGCCCGCAGCACTCAGCCGGGGAGGGAAAGGTGGATTCCTGTAACCTGAGCAGACAGGGCAGCTCCGGGCAGCGATCCGGACCCAGCCCGGGACTCACAGAGATGCAGACACAGGGGAAGGAATCCAGCACCACATCAGCTCCCAGAGCTGGGCACAGCCCTGTCCAGCCCCTGCCTCCAGCACCAGGAACCCTCCTCTCCTCTCCAAGAGCTCTGCCCCAGTGCAGCTCCCCTTTCTGGACAGGGGAAAGGGATCCTTCGGGAACGACAGGGGTAACACAGGACAGGTTCATGCCCCCTGAACATCAGTCACTCCACCTGGTGCTCGGTGGTCGCCTGGGAACACTGCTCCCTTTTTCCTTGAGGGGTGGCTGTAGCCACAGGGGGCTCTGGCTGGGCTCTGTGTCCCGTTTGACACGGTGGCACCAGCTGACGCTCCTGGGATGTAAATCCCAGGGAATTCCTGCGGGTTTACATCACTCGGGAGGGCAGCTGAGAGAGCCAAACACCTCAGGAGGGCACCAGCACTCACCTCTCCTTTCTGAAGAAGAAAGTAAACCAGGAGCCTCAGATCAGAGACTCGGAATGAATCGGAATTTCAGAGGAAAAATACTTGCAGAGTTGCCTTTCCTGAGATGCAGCACATGTCCAGGACATTTAGCAAGAGAAAACACCACAAAACACCCCCAGGAGACCCCTCCTGCTGCAGCCCCGTGAATCAGGGCTGAAATATCCCTTCCATCTCTTCCACACTCCAGGAACAACGCCCAGCACTCATTTGTGAATGCAAATTATTTCCAGTGCTCGGTCGTAGCCTCCTCTCCTCGAAGGTTGGGCTCCAGAGAGAGCCACTAAATGGCTGAGAGATGTTATGTGGCTTTAAAGGGATGAACTATGAGAAGAGAACTCAATTTCTTCTCCCGAGCGCAGAGCCAGATCAGCGTAGGACGGTTCGAGGCTTATAAAATATTAAACCCAGCACATAGTCTGGACACAGATAAAAAAGGGGTTGAACTGGATGGAACAGCAGTAAACAAGAAGCTCCCCAAGTGCATGCACAAAGTCACAGCAGGAGCTTTGGGTCTGCACCCATCAGGGCAAGCTTTGGGGTTTGCACCCCTCAGTCAGTGGGGACGAGGCTGTGACTGTGAGGGGAGCAAAAGGGGATGCAGAGAGGAAAAGGGAGGCAGAAAGAGGGAGCAGAGGGAAAAGGAAGACATTTCAAAAGTCTGTGCATTAGGAGGAGGGGTGATAAACCATGCTGTCCACTCTGTCCATCACAAGGAACTTCTCCACTTACCTCTTTCTCCCCACAGATGTTGCTGATAATCGAGCTGGAGGCTGGGCTGGAGGAAGGTCCCAGGACTCCCACCACGCCTTTGGGGAGAATCTGGCACACTGTGGGCATCAGAGAGGGGGAGCAGAGATCAGAACTCCTCCCTGATTCCAGCAGACAGTTGTGCTCACAGCACCTGCTGCACCTCAGTAAGGACACGGCTTCATCCCCTTCACACAACACCCTCTCTGCCATTTCCATCCCAAAAATCCCTTTATTCCCCCTGAAGCACTGGCATCCTGCCTGTGGCACTCTCCACCTCCCCCCAGCCTTTTAAAACCCCACCTAAACTCTCCCCAAAACCCCAGAATCTTCATCTCTGACCCTCTCTTGTACCTTTCTTTCTTGTACCTTTAAACCTTTCTGTCCCCTGGAAGAAAAGTGAACTTTATGGAAGTTCATGAACTGAACTTTATGGAACTTTCAGTTCATAAAGTTCATGAACTGAACTTTATGGAAGATGCTACACAGAGCAGTGACCTGGCTTCAAAGCATCAAACAGACTTGTAGGAATTTCTCCCCTCATCTTTGCAGAGTTCAGTGGTAAAAACAAGGATTTCATTGCTGGTTTTCATTTGTTTTGTGTTGTTTCCTTCCTGGCAGTAGTTAAATCATCTCGCTCCCTGCCACCAAGGTTAGCAGAACCATAAAAAAAACACCTGACAAACTGAAGAAGTTAAAACTCTTCCCGGGTTAAACTGCAACCCTTTTTTTGGTCCTTTTAATTCACGGCACAAATCCAGCTGGATTTCACTCCCAGGAGCAGCCCAGCTGGTGTCACCTCCCTGCTGCCATCCCCTGTGTCGCTCAGAGCCCTTCCTGCAGAGCAGGAAAATCCTCTTGAGCAGGAGGTGAGAGCCCCTCATGCCTCAACCCCTGAGCTCCAAAAGCCTCCAGAGAGCTGGCCACAGCTCCTTCTGCAATGCCAGACCTGCCTCAGCACCCTCACACACTCAGCTTTCTCCCCAGACAAAGCCACATTTGCTCAACTAGAATCTTTCTGAAGGAATTGGGTACTGAAGGGGAGGAAAGGGGAGAAAAGGGAGCACCAAAAGGGAGGAAAGAGGCCCCAAAACTCTTATGAGTTCTGAGCAGGGCAAGCTCACAACGTTTCTGTGTGTGAAAACCAAATCACTGCATCCCAAAGCTGAGATTTTAAAGATAGACACTCTTCAGTATCAAACCTGCCTCTTCCCCTGGCTTGCACCTCAGAGCAGCTCTTGGGAGGGCTGTGAAGAGTTGTTTGAGCTGGAAAAATTCAAATCTAAATATGGGTTTTTTTGGTAGTAAAGTGAATTCATCATCAAAACTGCTGAGCTACAGATCAGAGCAGGGGTTTTAGCAACTCCGAGTCCTTAAGTCAAGGCTGGAAGTGGAAGGAAAGCCCGCTGTGCTTGGGGTGGTTTTAGAACAGCAAGTTTGGGGTCGAGTGTGGCGTTTGGGAACTGAACATCTACAGTTTCAAGTCTTCCCAGAGAAGCTGTGCCTGCCCCTGGATCCCTGGAAGCATCCAAGGCCGAGTTGAACGGGGCTTGGAGCACCCTGGAAGTTGTCCCTGCCCATGGCAGGAGGTGGAACAAGACGAACTTTAAGGTTCCTGCCAATCCAAACCATTCTGTGATTCTGTGATCTCTGGCCTTAGACTCCTGAAGCCTCCACAGCCTCACGACTGGAATATGAGGCCCAAATCTCATTTAATTTGTCACTTTGGGGAATTGGTTTTGCTTCTCTTTTGAAGGAAAAACTCCTTATCCTCCCCAGTCCCCACTGATTGCTCCGACTTCTTACAGAAAGTGCTCATGAAATGCAAACATCTCCTCTTGGGTTTTCCTTCCTTCTGAGCTCCCTCGCCCTCCAACAACTCAATCTCCTACGGAATAAGGGATATTTTTCTACAACATCTTCAAAGGAATCCAGGGCTTGCTTTTCCTCTGTGCTTAAAAAATTTACAGGCACTTAAAACCTCTCCAGAAGATCCTTTCAAATAAAGAGCACCAGCAGTTTGAAAGCCTCGCCTGCTGTCTCAGCAGCACTCATCAGTCCCTCTCAGCTCTGCCATTCAGCATCCACGAGGAAGGAGCTGCTCCCAGCCCTCCCTTATCCACAGGTCACCAGGACAGCGTTCCTGGGGAAAATTTCCTTGTGCTGTGCAGGGGAAAGTTTGGTGAGTGATTTTCTTCTCATGCCTGCTAGCAGGAACAAAAAGCGGGTTAAGTAGCCATAGCAACAGAGGTGCAACAACTGGAAGAAGAAAAAAGACTTGGCTTATCACTACCAGGGGGAAACATCCACGAAAATGAAGGAAAATGAATGGAAACAAAGTGGAGGTGCCTGAGGCAAAGGTTTTGACCACATTTGGAAGGCTTCTCTTGTAATCCAAGCACATTTCCTATTTTGGAGCGTTACCTGATGCTGTCAGGTCTCCACAGAGAGGAAAGGCTCGACCTTGCTGCTGCCACGGGCGTCCAGACAAGCACTTGCAGAATGTGGAAATGTTGGTCCCGTATCCAAAATCCATCCATGGCAATCACAGGGACTGTAAACATGGATAACTGCAGACCCCCTGCCACTCAAGTCCCTTCATACTCCAACACCCAGGCACCACAAAAGCTGTGGGCTGTGAGGGGCACTCTGTGAGTGCTGCAGGCTCCAGCAGCTCCGAGCTGCTGTCCCAGTTTTGACGTTATTTAGAATTCAGGGTCTCAAGGATGCCGGACACTGAAGTGGCATCACTTTAAGAACCTCTTTACCACGGACACCACTGACCATCCTGGATCAGGGGTGTGTGTGTTCAGGGCACAGGGCCCCTCCTTTTGTACAGCAGGACAGTGTCCAACCATTTCCATGAGTGTATTTGGGAATTAAATCCAGTTTTGGACACCTGGGACACAGCAAGGTATTTTTTAAAGGAAAGCAGAACTGCAAACTTATTTTTGAACATGAAAAAGCCCAACAAATGAGTAGCTCTTGATGATAAATGTACGCACATCCCCTCAGACATGGTCAGAGTGTCTTTCACTCCCTGAGATCCCAGAGCACCTGGAAAACATTTCCATGAATCCTCCCCTGTTCAAAGCAGGGCTGAAAGCTCCCTCCAGAGAGAGGATCCACCCTCTAGGGCAGAATCATCTCTTGCAGAGCACACAGATACCTGAAATTTCAAACAGAATCCACAGAAGATCCCTGGCTCTAATTCAAAACAAACCAGCAGGGAAGGTGTGGAAATGCCCTGACTGCAAAACA
Organism: Tichodroma muraria; assembly: GCA_013390105.1. NCBI lineage: Eukaryota > Metazoa > Chordata > Aves > Passeriformes > Sittidae > Tichodroma > Tichodroma muraria. Next base: position 14,282 of record WAAG01022826.1, read on the forward strand.
CAGCCGGGATCTCCAGAGACAGGGACTGGTCACGGGATTCTCAGAGAGAAAACACCAATTGCATAAACAGAAGGGTTCTAGAGATGCTCCAGAAGCATCCCTTGTGCTTCCTGGCAGGAACCTGCAACCAGAGAAGGCTGGAGAGGTTGGGGATGCCCTGGAAGTGTCCAAGGCCAGGCTGGACAGGGCTCAGAGCAACCTGGGATAGTGGAAACTGTCCCTGCTCACAACAAGGGGTGGAACAAAATGATCCTTAAGGTCCCTTCCGACCCCAGCCATTCCATGATTCTCTGATAAGCAGAGCAGGCCGAAACGTGAGATTCCCCCCCCAAAAACAGTGGGACACGTAAGAACAACACGCTGGAGGCAACGTCACTGACAGGACTCTTTGAAAGGGCACTTTGAAACATCAGCGTGGATAAATCACAATCTCCAATTCTCCAGCTCCTCGGGCTCCCGCTCCTGACCCGCCCCGGGATGTTTGGATTCACAACAAAGAGGAGCTTAAAAAGCTGCCGAGGCCAGAGGGGACAAGGGGGACAAGTAGGGAAATCTGTCGTGCCCCGGCATCAAAAGGATCAAGGTGGTTTAGATAAAGACATGATTAAACAAGTCATTTTGGAGCTGCACAAAAAAAAGGAGCTGCAACATCAAAACACAAGGAGAGAGCAGCCTTTTCTTGAAACGGCAAAAA
>WAAG01022831.1:0-25269 GCA_013390105.1 Tichodroma muraria
TTAGATTGACATTAGAATCACACACACAAATGGGTGCCTTCATCAGCAGCCCTTTGATGCTCAGTCTGTTCAACAGCTTGGAACGAGACAATCTGTCTCCCTCCAGTTCCTAGCTCTCCAGGATCCTTTGACTCCTCAGCTGCTGGCAGTCAGACCACTCACTCTATTCTCCAGCTAGCCTGGCTTGAGATTTGCTGTCAGATCATACGCACGCATGTTCACAGTGTCCATGCACAGTGTGCATTCAGTGTCTGGCTGAACCTTCTCAAGGCATTGAGTGGTTCTGTTTGAGTCCCAGCAAGAAGTGGTCTAGGAGTTCTGCTCTTGTTACTGTCCTGTTGCCTCTTCTTCCTCAAGGTTTGGGTATCTGAGAGTTTATTACTTCTCCCCTCTCTTGTTTTAGTCTTTATGCTGAAAAACCAGTAACCAGATATCCTTACATTCATATCTCTAGAAGAACCTGGGAAAAAAACCTTATCAAATTGATCAGATAAATTCATAGATGGGACAGAGGCTGAGTTGCCATTCCTCCACCAAGTTAATGAGGCTACAGGAAACACAACACTCTTCAACCTGTGTTTGGTGAATCTAGTTCAACCCAAAGGAATCAGACTATAATCCTGAGAATAGCTATTCTCTCTACTCACTCATACCTGAAATAACAAAGAGAGAGAAAATTCTAAACAGATAAAAACCAATGAGATTACACTTTCTGAATGTAAGAATCCCAAACCAATCTTTGGGTTTTTCTCTGAGCCTCAGAAAACTCTTTACCTAACAAGTGCTATTGAAACACCTGTTTCACAGCATAACACTTGGGTACAGCAGCCAAGTCCATGCTGAAGGACACTGGACAACAAATTGTGTGTGAGGAAAGTCAAAGATCCAGGCTATTAAGTAGAATATCTTGCCATTGCCTACCACCAGAACAGGTGTCATTCATTCTTCAGTCAGGAAAACAAGGATCTTCAAGTGATTTACAATCAAATGGACAGCAAGAGGGAATGCCCTGAACTTTGAGCTGTGTTTCTGGTCCTGCAAACCTCACTGCACATCATGTGAACCAAAACCAAACAAGATTTGTGAGAATCCCTGAGCAGCAATAGAAGCTGCCTTTTTAAGGCACATGTCGCATAGCAACAGGGAAAGGGTACACATCAATTGGCATTAGTGATAGCTGCTGTGGGAGGAAAGCAGAAGCCCAAACATCGGCCCAGCAGCAGGTACAATTAAGCTATCCTCTTATTGCAAGCTTTGTAGCATGGATATGGGAGATGGCTTTTGATTTATTTTCCCTCAGCAGAGGAACTGCTAGGTGAAAAGTACATAAAGTAGGAATTATGCTATGCTGTGCAAAATTTCTGTTTGGCTTGAGAGCACATGAGCCAAGAAAACAATCACTGGATAGTGCAAGAGGAGGAGAAGGGGCGCAACAGGCATCATACATTGCTCTAGCTATCACTCACTGGATTATTTATTATACACATGCAGATATTATTCATGAATTGGGGAAAAGCAAGGAAAGGACACAAGTAAATCAATTGACAGACTACTGAGACATCCTGGCATGAGTTCTTGTAGGGTTCAGGAGCTCGCAGCCTTCCTTGCCATATAAGTAGTATTTATGCCTATTATTAAAGTCTCCATGCAAAAAACACCTGGTTTATTTTAGGTTCCGACTTAAGCTTATAGAGGTGATAGCTGATAATGTACTGCCTAATTGATAAGTCCAAAGCCTCATCATGGGGTTGATTGTAATATATCATTTAGACAGATTTAGTGGAGTGTGAAGTGACACTTTTGGTTTACCATCAGAAGGCACCAGACTTGGGAATCATGTTTGAAATCTGTCAGTCTTAGATTCCTTTCAATTGATTTTGCAACTGCCTTTTGAATTTTCTTTAAACTATGACAATTGGGCTATTCTTAGTCATGACAGACCACTAGAAATTTCCAGACTTTAACAAGACATTTTAAAAATTTCTCGAATTTTAAGAGCACCTGTTAGCAGGAGTTGGAAATGCTTTCATTAGTGCCACTCACAAAAGTACATCTGGCACAGATACATTGACAGCCATAGATATCTGATTTGCATTTGTGCTGCTCCGCTGATGACATAATGTTGAAGGACCTCAGCTAGTGCCACTCAGATCTTTTGAAGCACAGATTTTGGATGAGAAAAATTTGTGCTGCTAGGAAAGAAAAGAGGCTTACAGTATCTTTATGTGTATTTCATCTCATGAAAAATAGGGCAAAATACATTTTTTCATCTCTTTATATCTGTGCACAATGTATCCTATACAGTGATATGCCAGAAGGTCAGTCCTATGGCCTTACTCAGAACTGTATCTAATTAAAATTTTAGTAAAAGCCAACAAAAATGGGTTTTTCTTACAGTTGTCATACAAATTATACACTTAGATCCCTAGAGTTAACTGGTAGAAGAAGTATTCTAGATTGGCTTTCAGAAAACTCAGATACCTCTGTAGGCTACCATTATACTTGAAATATTGGGGGAAAAAAAGCATATGGTTATGACAGATTTCTAAACCCAGAACTTATTAAATGCTATTCAAGTTCATTCTATCCTTTTATTACCATCCTCCAACATGCTGATAGTGCATAAATTAAAATGAAAAACAGAAGGGTATTTCCATATTTTGCAGGTCTTATAAAAGGAGTCAGGTGATTAAGACAGATGTAGATCAGAAGAACCTTGCACACGAAAATTCATTTTGTGACATCCCAAATTTTCAGAGGCACCTAAGTACTGCTTTGTCTCACACAGCAATACCTCAGCAGATAATTATTTCTTTCATATTTTTACTTTAATTTTAATTTAATAAATTTAATTTTAATAAGGCCATGCTTTCAACAGGAGGTTGGGCCACGTGATCTCCTTTATCCTCACATGTATTTAATACCTCAGCCACCCTGAAAAGAATGTTTAAACAGTAGGAACTGGAGCTAAATTTCACATACTGCATACTATAGCACAAATGTACAGACATGCAACAATGTCATATGAGTGTTGTAGGGCACACAAGGCCATGTAGCTGTCTTTGCAAACACCACATTTGTGCATATACAGGTAACAATAGAAGAAAAGTGGTTCAAAACCAGAGGCAACTATTAGGAATACTGCAAACCAAAATTTTGCTTGGGTTTTGACCCTTAGTCCCTTAGTTCCTAAAGCTGCCCTACCTCACGTGAAAGAAAACATTGAATTTGTTTGCGTCACTGAGGCTCAAAATGTGTCTTATATCTCTGAGGATCTTTATATCAAAGTTATCTGTTGAAAACAGATTTACAATTTGTGGAGATGCTTGTGGTGGGCTGATCCAGGGTGGACACAAGGAGCCTACCTGAACCACCATACCACTTCCATTTTCAGCTGGACAGTTAAGAAAAAATATAACAAAAGTCTCATGGTTGAAAATAAGGAAGATCGCTCCCAAATTCTCTGCCTCTACCTCCTCCACCCCTGCAGTGCAGGGAATGGGGATTGGGGGTTGGAGTCAGTTAATCAAGTAATGTTTCTGCCATTCCTTCCCCCTCGGGGGAGGCCTCCTCACACTAATCCTCTGCTCCAACATGGGGTCCCTCTTCCTGGAGACGCTCCTCCATGGGTTACTCCAGTATGAGTCCTTTCCACGGACTGCACATCTTCACAAACTGCCACAGTGTGAAGATGCACTCCCATGGGGTGCTGTCCTTCAGGAACAGACTGTCCCCTGCAGTGTGTGTCCCTTACAGGGTCACAAGTCCTGTCAGCAAACCCGCTCCAGCTCAGGCTTCCTACATGGGTCACAGCCTCTTTCTGGCATGCACTTGCTCCAGCATGGGGTCCTCCACGGGGTGCAGGGGAATAACCTGCCTCACCTGAGTCTGCAGGATGCAGGGGGAGCCCTGCTCCAAAACCTGGAGCGATTCCTATTTGGATGAATTAGTGAAGGAGAACAGAGGAAAACTTATAAAAATCGTCTGCCTCTCTTAGCTGCTTTACTCTGTGGGTGCTCAAAACACATCCACATCTTGGGGCAATAAAAGTTTTTGGAATTTATTCTATGGCCAATATGGAGAAAGCATTTGTTTTTATTTGGATTTTTATTCGTAAAAGAATGGAGACCAACTTTCTTTGAACTCTGCTGTTGAAGAGAGCGGCTCAAGAAAAACATAAAAGCACATGTTTGGTGCTGAGCTTGTCTTTGAGTGTAGTTACCATTTTGACTAAGTACCTACTTGCCTTTAGAGACCATCATCAATTCTGAGAGGTGCGAGTTTGCCTGTCCCTCAAGACACATTTCAAACCAAATTGTACAGCTCAATTCAGCTGCTGATTTCTTTTGGCAGCTATGAAAGAAAAGTCAGATGTTTAATCTAGATTCCTGTGAAGAAATTAAATACCAACGGAGGTACTCAAGGGCAGCCTATAGTGTAGTTATACTGGGATCACATATGGCTTATGGAACCTTGAAAGAAGTGTGAACCCAGGTGATTCTGAATTGCTCTTGATGTGTCAGTCTGCAGAAAGAGCAGGGGCGGGTAAAAGAGCAGGCAATTTTCAGAAAGTTCTTCCTCTGTCTGTTCAGCCACCACCACATGCTTCTGTAAGTTCTGTATTTCAAGACATTTCCTACCAAATATGTTCTTGCACATATTTATACTGCGTACAATTTTATGAATCCAGGGGGGCTCTGGAGAGCCCACCCCTGTCTCAAATGTGTAACTAGTGACAAATTCTTTCTGGGTCTTTTTTCCTTCTGCTGCTAAGTGCAGATGGTGTACAGTTTGGCACTAGCACAACATGTGTAGTAGTGATTTTCTTAGTTATCCCAGAAATCACCAAGATGAGGATATAGTAACTTGGGCTGACTGAAAAGGAGCACATAAGAAAAAGTTTGCAGGTATTGTATAAAGTCATGGGGATTTTTTTTCCCCATTTTCCAACATGGAACATGAGAAAAATATTCTTTTTTGTTAGTATTATTTGACAGTGAATAATCTATTCTTGTTTATTATAATACCTTTGTCTTAAATCACTATTGCATTATATGCTCTTACACGTGTGCTACAAAATTTCTCATTCAGACCCTCACCAGATAAAAAGCACAAAAGAAATCACTCTCCATGCAGATTTATCTATTCTGTCTCTAGATACCTGATTATCAGAAAATGTGATAAGCAGCAGCCTTAACTGACAACCCTCAAATTGAGGGTTTGTCAAACTTAACAATCCTCTATAAGCCTGTAGTGGACAGCACCAATCATACATGGGATACATGGTCACCTTGCCACTGTATGGGATCTTTCTAAAATATAAATTGACCTTGCAGTCTGATCCTGCCAACAGTCTGGGATAAATTTAAAGTAACTCCAGTGGAATCAGTGGATTGATTGATTGATTGATTGGCATGACATGACATGACATGGAAACTGAGTGCAATTTAATTTATAAATAAGTTAAAGATTCACTGAAGTTGTGAAGAAACTGCTGCATGCAATTATACAACATTTTTCATGTGAACAGACCAAAAGTGGGGCATAGGCCTTAAAGCTAAAATAATTTCAGTCACTAGAAAATAAACACTGTTTAACTGTTTCTTGTAACATGCAAGTCACGGCCTCATATTCTGGGTTATGACATAAACTAGAAGAATTTTAGGTAATTAATTTGATAATCTAAATAATCAACTACTATATTCAAATGAAAGATATACATATAACATTTTATACAGGAAAACTGACTCGGAGGTGCAAAACTTATGTCTTTTCTCTAAAGTAAAAGCAATTTGCAATTATCGAAATGCCATTCAAGTCCGGAATTCTCGTCGATGCAAAACTGCAAAATGGTCCGTGGCCACGAGAGGGCAGAAATAACATTCCTTGCAAAGCCTGATTTTGGGGCGAACCGTGTATTTCCTTATAGAACCTGAGATGTAAATTAGCACGACAAACTCCTAGAGGAGTTAGGAAAATGGAAACTACAACATTAGCTTTACAAAATCTGTCTCATGAACTTTAAACCTTAACAAGTCTGGTCAGCTCAACTTTCTGTCTTTTAGTAACCATTCCTAAAACAAATAAATTTTTAAAAAAGAACTTACTGTGGCATTTGACATAAAGCCTGAAGAGAGGATTTGTTGCAGTGTGTATTAATCTGCCCATCAATGCTTTCTACCTTTTGCCTTTTAACACCATCTTAAGGATAAGAATATTTATCATTTCCCACTTCAATAAACAGATTGCTTTGGCTCTTTTTGGAACCAAATGCATCTGCAGCCCTCACAATATTGTGGCTATCAAAATAAGTGAGAAGTCCAGAGAATGATGCCTCTGTCTTATTCACTGAAATGCTCACATCCCTCTAATTTTTTTCCACTAAAATTATGGGGGAAACAAAAAGAATTAGATAAATTTCTTTTCTCCCTATGTGGCTGAACTGACCTCACCTTTTCTTGACCCACTACGTGGGTAGCAGAGCTTTCTTCACTTAGAAACAATGTTTCAATTATTGGTTTCCACTGGTTCTGTCCCATTTCACCATCTGAAGCATATTGAGTTTCAGTACAGAGGGGATATGGGCTTATCTCAGCAAGCCTTCATCTTTTCTACATTAGTCAAGGGGAAGGTTATAAGATCCCTGCCCTGAGATTATATATGTACCACAGCTAAACACAAATTAGTATTTTACCTGTCTGTGGGAGCCATCAAGAGATTTTTAGTCCCTGGGAGTGGAATATTTTGCTTAAGAAGGTGGATTATGCCTTCAGTTCCTCACTGTAAAGCTCCTTCCTCTCTTTTCCCCAGCAAAAGGGATAGTTTTCTTTATCCCACTTTCTACATAACACCAAGAGCATGGGAACAACCTTGGACAGGACCTGAGTGTGGGATTATAGGAGCAAACAATCAGCAGGGCAGTGGAGTAAGAGAGGAAAGTAGTGGGCAAGCTCTCAAGAAAAAACATGGAGAGGTAGAGGTGGAAGCACTACAAGGGGAACTCACTGCAGGACACTTTTAATACGCTTAGGAAGATAGATGGAGCAGTAAAGTTGTCAGGCTTGTAACTGTCATTTTTAGGACTGGGTTGAAGTCACCTTTTCGTAGGTTTCCTGAATAGCCTGGGAATAACTCTTGAATGATCATACTTCTTAAAACCACCTCATTTCTGCTGTTGACTTCTGACCTTCACAGCATTTTAGAAGCAGGACTGGTTGTAAGAAGTTTATTCTCTGTATTCTTCATGACACAAGATGGGACCAAAAGCACAAGAGTCTTTTACTTAGCAGTCTTTGAAAAGACTTTGAAACACACATACACGAGTCTATGGGCCCTACTGGTGTGAGTGCTGAAGGAGTGGCTGGTGTCTGGATGCCTCTCTAAACCTTGAACAATCACGGCAACTGGGAGATATGTCTGAGGGCTGGAAGAAAGCGAATGCCATTTGTATTTTTGAAAAGGGCAGGAAGAAGGAGCCACACAACTACAGGTTGGTCAGACTCATTTCCAGCCCTAAGAGGATACAGAGCTACACATCCTGGAAGCCACTTCCAGACACATGAAGGACAAGATGACCAGGAACATGGATTTACCAAGGGAAAGTAATGGTAGATATTCTACAATGAAATGATGGACATAGTCAGGACAAGGGGCATTGTCAACGATGACTTAAGCCATGGTATGAAACACTTCCCCATAAGCTCCACACATAGAGGAGATGATGAATTATGGCCTGAATGAGAATGAAAACTGGCTGAATTGCTGGGCCCAGAGAGTGATGGTCGGTGCTACAAAGTCTAATTGGAGGCTGAGAATGAACATGTACACCAGGAATCAATACCGGAGATGGAGCTGCTCAATGCTGTCACAATTATCTGGGCAAGGAAGCAGGGTGTGTCCTCAGCAATTCCTGTGTTGGAATAACACTGCTTCAGGGTTCTGTAAGCACAATATTGGTTACATTTAGAAATCAATATTTACTTAGGCATCATTTCTCAAAAGAATCATGTTTCGTTTTCCTATACCTTCCTACTTCCTCCCACTGGGAGCCGCTGCAAAGCCTGCCACTGCAAAGCCTGGCAGTGAGAGAATTCATTCTCCTGACCACGGCTTTCTGAAAGCTCTGGGGCTGAAATGTGTACGATGGTGGCTCCTGCAATGGGGAGATATCATCCTGGAAACTACTGATTTCCTTTGTGGGTGATTTCCCCTGGATCAATAAGGACAAGAGACTTTGATCACTGAGCTAAAATCCTCTTGGATTCTTCTGCCAAGGAGAAGGGCCTGTTTGCCAGGGAACACAACGGGACAGGCACTGTGGGCCCATCTGCATGCATAGGACTGTATCCAGAGGGCACTCCTCTTGGAGATGCCGAGCCTCTTACTCAGGGTCCTGCACGGAAGTTGGTCCGTTGGAAAACCCGGACCGGATTCCGGCCGGACACGGACCGGAGTCGGTCTGCCAGAAAACCCGGACCGGATTCCAGCCAGAGACCGGACCGGAGTTGGTCCGCCGGAAAACCCGGATTGGATTCCGGCTGGACACCGGACCGGAGTCGGTCCGCCAGAAAACCCGGACCGGATTCTGGCTGCAGAACGGACCGGAGTCGGTCTGCCGGAAAACCCGGACCGGATTTCGGCCACAGACCGGACCGGAGTCGGTCCGCTGGAAAACCCGGGCCGGATTCTGGACAGACACTGGACCGGAGTCGGTCCGTCAGAAAACCCGGACCGGATTCCGGACGCAGACCGGACCGGAGTCGGTTCATCAGAAAACCCGGACCGGATTCCGGCTGCAGACCGGGCCGGAGGCGGTCCGCTGGAAAACCCGGGCCGGATTCTGGACAGACACTGGACCGGAGTCGGTCCGCTGGAAAACCCAGACCGGATTCTGAGTGATCACTGGATCGGAGTCCAAACTATCTGCTCTTACTTGAAAGCTTATTTGCAGCTTCTATTCACGAGTAACACAAAGTAATAGCATCACACCTCTTTAGTCTGTTTCTTTTCAATTTGTTTTTATGCTTGTTTTTTTTGTCACCTGGTACAAATAAACAGTTGCAGTAGTAAATGGAACCATTGTTTCTTGTTGACACTTGCCAAAATTAGGCATTTTTTTTCTCCTTGTTATCCAGTTGCAGTAACAGGTTGTCTGGTAATTGGTATTTCATCCTTCACCCTCCACTAAAAGTTCAAATATGAAACATGATCCTACTGCTAATGTGCCCCATCACTACCAAGAAAATGAGGGACCTGAAGTCCTATCAAGAACCTTCAATTTGAATGTTGTACTTACTCCATTTCAAATTCCTTGCTTGTCTGACTGTCTCAAAAGACAGGTAAGAACACAACTTGTAAAGGAAAATTATTCCATTAGAAGTATTTGATATCAATTTACTGTTACTGAAAGCATTTTCTCATTGTCATGTTTTTCTGGCAAGGGCACATTTTATTCTTTTTGCTTAAATGAAACAGAATATCTTCTACTTTGTGCAATAGTCTCACAGGTCCCCAGGAAATATGTTCATTACAGCTGAAAAGAGGACTGCTAAAACAAATTATACTGTGGCTTTAGCATTCAAAGTCTCCTGAAATAATTTTAATAAAGAATGAAATGGACACATCTATTGCATTTCTATTTTGAGCATAACTCACAAATCAATCACCAACATTTATCATGGTATCTACTCCTGGTTTTTTTTTTATCATTATTTTTTTAAAAAATTTTTTCCCCCTAGATTACAGTTTGACCTAGAATTACTGAAACAAACTCTTAAATTAAAATTTTAAATTAAAGAAAATTTGCATTAAGCTTTCATAATCGTCAGTATCTAATCAGGAAGTTTCAGGAATCAATGTGTCAGGAAGTTTCAGGAATCAATGTGTTTTACTGTATTTTACAGGCTCAATTATACTATTAGCTGGGGGGCAGGATATGGCAGAATTCATGTAATTTTTAAAGCTCTGGAAAGCTGAACTTCCATGCTGCTTGGCACTCATGACAATTTTCTTTTTAATCTAAATTTGTATTTTTTCCATACATAACAGATTCCAGAGTGAGCCTCAAGTCCTCCAGTGTTCTTTCATATGAAATTTTATCTCTATTGTTAGTAAAATCAGGTCTCAGTTTCCATCTTTCTGGCAGCTGTTCTGGTTTACTACTATTGATAAATGCTTTCATTATTTGTAATGTCTCCTATCCAACATCTGAATTCCAGTCAGAATACTTTGATATTATGGGTTTATCATACTTGTTAAACTGTGTCTTGATGCCTCCCACTTACATACCTGCCCTGAGGCAAGTTTCTGTAGTATTCCTTGCATTGCAGGAATTTGGTGAATTTCCATCTATACTCTTTTAACTATTAATAGTCTTGGAAGTTTACTGAATTATAGACCTGATCTAAATTTTAATGAATATCTAGGAAAGAATCATGTTAGCTACACAGGCTACCCAGAGAAAGGAAAAATCAAGCAATGCAACAGCAAAGCACATTTCAGATGATAACTATGTTAGACCCAACTCTGAAACACAAACTTTAAATACACATAGCAAGGTTGGAACATTCTTTTCTCTGTGACCATGAAAACCTGTATTGTAACACAGGTAATAAGCTACATTCTTCTGCTACTGTAAACACACACATGAACTCACCAATCCATACATGAAAAGAAGACGGCTTCATGTTTTACCAAAGCATACATTTTTAAAATGTTAAATTTTTTTCCTAGTTTCATAAATACAAAAAAATAAATAGAACAGGTTTTCTCAGCTTTTAAAAACAATTTATCCATTAGTTTTATTACATTATTTTCTTGGACTGGAGCATATGTTACCAATATTTGCATAGATAGACAGTGCCCCTGAATAACCAGAAGCATGTACATATATTTGAATAATGCTAGGTTGTATGTGTGTATATATATATACATACAAAGAAGGTATCCTATGTATTTTTACCCTATCATCTGATAGTCAGATTCAGCATTAATATCCTAAGAATATGTGTATAGTTATTTATAGGTTTATTGGGAAACAGTTAATAAAAACAAATTCAGATGATCCTACTCAAAAAAAAAAAAAAAAATTCAAATAATTCCAGATCTGTGCGTTTCTCAGTGACAATGTCAAATAGCATGTATTGTGGGCTACAGGAGAAGATGTGTAAAGCGAAACAGTGGGCACTGAGGATCTGAGGTGCAGAAAAAATATGTTTCAGATGCTGTTTACTTTGGATCAAGGGTCCATTTGTGGCTGTGGTACCCTCCTGGTATATTTCTGGAACACAGCTTTCAGATAATCGCATCCATAAGGAACCCAGTTCATGTACTCCAAGACCAAGGTACTGCAAAACAGAGACCATTGGGAGATTCATGTCAGAAATGGAGTCCTGGATAAAATTCCAGCATGAATAAGAACTCTCCTTCCAAGACCTACTGGAAGCTGTTGGCAGCGCACACCCTCAGATGTGTTGGCTTCATGCACTGATCAAAACACTTACTGGAGGCCTTCACAAGCTCATAATTTAAGACACTGTATTCTTACACTCCGGTTTGAGATCCACATGATATACAAAACAAATCTGAAGGGAAAAAGGTTAATTTTTAATAATAAAGAAGGCACTAGCAAACTGATGTTCTGATCCCAGAACATTACTTTTTTAGTGGGGTGGGTTTTTTCACAGAAGAAAAGAGCCAGAATGCTGCAAGGTGTATGTCAGAATTCAGAATAAATCTACTGTTGTGGAAGATAGAAATCCTAATAGTCTCCATTAAATCATTGTCTATAGTGCTGAGATCCTTAAGGATTGTTCACGATAGACACTTTAAAAATATGTTCACCTTAGCCTTTTTTTGATAATCTCTGGGCTGAGACATTTTTTAATGTGCCATTGAAATCTCAAATATCACTGGATCAACATTGGCTATAAATGTTTCTTTGGGAGAAGGAGACTTGTAAATATTTTAAGTTTAACACAGTCCTGTTCGACCCGAGTAGATAATCAGACCTTCGTCTGCAATGCTTCTCTTTTAAGTCTAAGGTAAAGTGGTTGTTCTACAGCTAGAAGGTTGTTCTAGGAAGAAGGTTCTAGGTTGTTCTAGAACTAGAACAAGTTCTACTAGAACTATCTGTTCTAAAGATAGTGATCAAAAGGAATGATTTATTAATTTTCCCAGTGAGAGTTGGCTTAATGAATACAAACATCACAGCCACACGGGTGACGGTATCTGCCTGACTACTTTCAGTCTGGGGGAAAAATTTTAGATAGAACTTGTAAATGAATTCTTGAATTCCTTCAGAAACTGAGAAACAGAAGTTTTCTGATATTCTATGGCACATCAGATTCTTATTTTGGTTCATCATACACATCAAACTGCTTGATTTCAGATGACACCTACATATGGAAACATACAGAGTATCCTCAGTCTCTAGCACATCCATGTGAGTGCCTAACACAGCTTTCCTTCAGTATGAACTACAGCTACTAAACAACAGCATTTCTCACCCCTCTCTAGAGCTGGAGAGGGGAAGTTTTCAAAGGCATAAATACGAATTCTGAAATCCGTGGGAATTGGATGCTAAATTTTCCATCTGAGCTATTGCATATATTTATTGTCCATATGCTACTTATGTGGTACTGAGGGCGCAGGTATGTACGTGCTGGCAGCTGATACTCAACTACAGTGCAAGACGCACATGCTGCACATATCTATCGCCTTCTTTCTTCCTCTCACTGATCAAAACATAATCAACTTGACCCAACCTTCATTAAACAATTGCCAATGGCTGTTGTACTAACTTCTCCTAGTGACAGTTCATCCTAATAGCATTAGCTTAGTAATAAGCTTAGTAAGTCAGTCATGAAAATAGAGCCAAGTTGTCATTGCTTAAAAGACTTCAGGTAACCATCACTGTTGCTGCTATCAAGAGATATTTTGGTTTTGTGTGTTTTTTTCTTTCAGATATAAAGAGTTCAGGAAATTCCTTATTCCTTCATTGCTGCAAGCTTCCCTCGGGAGCAGAAGGGAAGCACAGAGGACTTGTTCTACATGTACTGCCAGAAAACAACTGAGCAAGGGAAAAGGATCTCCATGTACATTTGTTAATGGATGTACACCTTATGGTAGTGGAGAAGACCCTCAGCCAACATAGGCTAGACATATACTTCTCACAGTCAAAATGTTTAAGTGAAGTGCTTTCACCAAGAGAAGCGAAATGGTTGGCCAGCAATTTACACTGAGGTGTACAAATATCTGCATAGGCACTTTAAGCTTTAATTTTTTTCACAATGCCCTAAATATTGATGTGGAAATATATTGGTGCTCACAAATTTCTACAGAGTATTTTGCTGAAATTTGTTCTGAATTTCCATATTTATTTTTTGCCCATCATTTGATAACCATTTATTGTTGGCTGTTGTCTCAAACACCCTTCCTGAATTTAAAGATTTCACTTTTGGCCTAATTTACAGTATCCACAAATACCATTGGCATAAACATGAAAAATCAGTGCTCAGCTTTTTCAGAAAGCTATTGTACAATATATGTCTAGACAACAGCTGAGGACCTCTTGGGGAATGCTTCTGGAATTAGGGCTTCTTTTCCTAGACTCTAACTACAGCCAATTTGTTCTTTAAAATATACTGAGATCGGTGCCACTTCCACTGAAACCATTTCCAAGACTTCTTTTTCTTCATGACAGCATAACTTAAAAAAAATTAAATACTGACTAACTGAAAGATAGGCAAATGATGATGCCAAATCTCTGTTGTTCAGACACTCACGTAAGATTCAGATCTTCATTACTGACCTACAGGAAAGCTTGGAAAGCAGAGCATGCTGCTTAGGGCTGACTCAGAAAAGTCCAAGTATAGCCTTCAGTCCTGCAGCCTTTCCTGGACTGAAATGGAAGATGCAGACTAGAATGTCAAAGAGTTAAAACATGACTCAAAGACTGGAAACTTGCCTTCCTGTCCTTGTTCTCCTCTGTGTTACCATGAATTAACCTTTATGTGAAATGATCATAGAATATCTCAGTTTGGAAGGGATGCATATGGATCACCAAGTCCAACTCCCTGCTCCTCACAGGACTATCTAACACTAAACCATGACCAAGAGTATTGTCCAGATGCCCCTTGAACTCTGACAGACTTGGTGCCATGATCACTCCCTTGGGGTGTCTGTTCCAGTGACTGGTCACCCACACAATGGAGAACCTTTGCCAAATATCCATCCCGAACTTTACCTGGTAGACCTTCATGATGTTCTCTCATATTCTATCATCTCTGGTCACCAGAGAGATGAGATCAGGACCTCTCCCTTCACTGCCTCCCTTGAGGAAGGTGTAGGCTGTGCAGAGGTCACCCCTCAGCCTTCTCTTCTTCCAGCTGAACAAACCAAGTGACCTCAGCTGCCTCTTGTAACTCTTGCCCTCGAGACCTTTCATCATCTTGGTCCCTTCCTCTGGACACACTCTAACAGTTTGATGTGCTTCTCACATTAAGGCACCCAAACCAGCACAGAGTGCTCGAGGTGGGGCTGCACCAGCGCAGAGCAGAGCGGGACAGTCACTTCCCCCCTTGCTTGGCTCACTGCACTCTGCTGGGTGCACCCCAGGGTACAGCTGGCTCTTTTGGCTGCCAGGGCACACTGTTGACTCATCTACAGCTTGCCATCAACCCAAACACCAGATTTCTTTCCCCAAGGCTGCTCTCCAGCCTCTCATTGCCCAATCTGTACATATAACCAGGGTTATCTCATCCCAGGGGAAAGTCCAGCACTTGCGTTTGTTAAGCGATGTTGATGGGGCTTCCATCCCATAACCTTGTCAAAGTGCTGTGATCCCACAGTGATAGGACAGGTGCAAGAATGCGTAACGAGCTTGAAACAAGAATTTTCATTGCTCTTGTGTTAGTCTTTTCTTAATATACAATCCCTCGGATTATTTGTTGTCCAGGCACACTAGTGTAGAACCCCTAACTAATCCAAGTGAATCTCATTCTGGAGGAAAAAAGAAGCCCAGGAACAAACCTTCCCTTTTCCACAAGGTGGAAATTGCCTAGGTGGCATGTAGTCCATGTCTCTACGTTCCTACACTCACATTGCAAGCCAGGAGAAATTTCTGCCAACTCAGGCATAGTACCTCATGAGAAAGCAGATGAGTCATAGCAACTACATGTCCCAGCTCAGAAAACCAACATAGCAGTCAGAAAAGGAGAAGAGGGTAGCAAGCTACTTCATAAACCTATGTTAACAACATCCATTTGCTGTTTGTTCTGGACAACTCTTACAGTAAAATGTTACTGCAGGACGGTTGTTTCAAAGCATACACAGGTACCCACAATCCTGAAGGTACTACTCTGGGGCAAAGGAGAGTAGCCTTTCCTCCATACTAAATTTCTGTAAAACACAGAAAAAAGGCTAGCAACAGAGCTACAGTAACCCCAATAGCAACAGTTTCACTGATCTCAAAATGTACCAGAGATACAGGCTAGATATTAATTAAAAGCTTAGTCTAGTGCAAATAATTACAGAGTAAAAAGCTGAAGTGGGCAAGATTTAAATGAAATATTTTTGTGTTTGTGCCTCTGATAGTACTGGCACAAATTTCAATGGGAAAAGTATAAGAAGCCTAAATAAATTGCTTATAATAGAATTTAAACTAAATAAAACTTCAGGAAGGATCCGCAGTGAGAATTAATTAAACTGTAAGTTTTTTTCTAATGCCAGGAAAATCTTACTGATTATGGCTGACCTTTCCACCTGCATTAGCATCATTTTCACATTCCTATTTGCTCTCTGTTGTTGGGGTTTTTTGGTGTGGAGGTGTTTTCAGATTCTTGTCAGTGAAAAGCACCATGCAGTTTGGCTGGATTCTGTGAGCCCTTTGGCATCAGAAGGAGCTGAAAGTGATCCCCAGAGTGTAGAAATAACTTGTTTTAAGCTAAAAAGTCGGAGCCTGTACCTATTTGAGGCATTTCCACAGCTCTTGTTGAGTGTTAGGTGTATGTGGTAAGGAACTGTAAGAGCCAAGTTTTCACAGGGGGAAATGCTCAGCATTCTCAGGAACTTTAAAGTCAGGCATGGGGGCTCAGCACTTCTCAAAAACCAGCCCTGCATGATGTAGATTTTGAAACACAGGATAATTTCTGCACTGGCAGCATCTATGAGCTTTGACACTAGCAATCGCCTGAGAAACTAAGACAAAACCATACCAATTTATTTGGATTTTTATAAGGAAATAAGAGCAAAAGCTCTATAAATTTATGTGTTTTCATTGCACAGAGGCCTTCTCAGCTGGCCAAAAAAAAAAAAAAAGTGATATATGTATGAACGATGAACTGTAAATTTTCAGTTGGCCATATTGTGAAGTTAGTGAATACAGCAGCAAACTGAATATTCATTCTATTCTGATGATATGAAGTGCAGCTATGATATGAAATCAAAGGGCCGTGTTCTGTAAAAAGGGATTAGCTAGTAACAAAGATCAGCAAACACAGGTGGGAAGGAAATTCAGAATACAGCATTGTGCCACTTCAGTTCAAATAGCTCTTCAACAAGGATCTCCAAGTTTGCTTTACAGGTTGCATATACTTATCAACTAGTAACACTCAAAAATATTAGCCTTTCTACTTGTTAGACTCCAGATCAAATTGAAGTTACTGAAGTAATCATGACACGATATGAATTTCAGTCTATTTTCCTCATACATATTTTTATATATGTATTTTTGGGGGAGGCTTGTCAGGGATTATTCTCCTCATTGGTGCTGTTCAAGAGATATTTGAGCCAATTTGGGTGCTGTGGGAGTTTTGCAATCCAACATTTTGCCACTTGATGGCACCAGCAAAACACTTGATCAAACTACCAGGATTTTAGATTAAGGTAGTTTGAAGCACAGACGTAAATTCTTCAAAAAAAGAAAATAAACAACCTCTTATATCAGCATTGATAAGTATATTAGAAACCTGAGAATAATTTTGTGATGATTTCACAGTTAACTTTACAGGGTTGTGAGGTGCATTCCTCATGACAGTTGCTCACCAGAATGGCTCATCCAGGTACACAAGCTGAGAAAGAGATCACAGCACCTTTCTAGGGATTTTCTTCCTTAACAGGAAGCAGCCAGGGACTGCTGTGACTCTATGCCCTTGTACCAGCTATAAAAGGAGGAATGAGATTTTACTGGAGTAGGTCAAATTCTGCGCTCGTACACACTGAAAAGTACATAACCTTGAACTCTGAATTTCCGATCAACAGATCATTAAAATGCTTTCCCCATTATTATGCACTCACATTTTAACCTGAAATATGCTGGGTCTCTAAAAGCATTTTCATTTGTCCTAGTTTAAGCATTTTCTTTCCCTATTATATTCTATTTTCTTGGTCTTTAAAAGACCTTTAAATAGAAGGAAAAAATATATCCTTTAAAACAAAAACTGAAACACACATGCAAAAATGTCCACATTAATACTCCAAGGTCTTTCAGAGCAAATATTCTTCCTGCCATCGGGAACTATTAAATGGTGACAACCACTTGGAACCTTTCCTGAAAAATACACTCTGAGTGGTGCTAAGCAGACCTGTCTGGGAGCTATTAACACTCAGTTTATTTACCTTATAGCCTGTGAGGGCTCTTTTCAGCCATTACTGTCTTTTGTGGGAAATGAATTACAAGGTATTTGCAATAACTCTTTACACTTTCATGGACCAACAATGCCTTTGCCTTAAGGATGAACACTATCTGTCCTTGTGCAGTTTTGCACACTGGAATCAATAATTGACTGGGTGCAGCTGTGCTTTGCTAAGTGCACTGGCTGTGGGTCACATACACATGCCCCTCCCAGTCAAATGGACTGGAGAAAAGTAGCTGCCTCCTTGCCTCTATAGGGGTAATGGGTCCTCAAGTTCACATCCAACAAGACCACAAAAATTGGGAAAGGTTTTGAAAAACACCTTTCGGCCACTGCCAAGAGCCTTAGTTATATACACACACATCAGGCTAGATCATTGGCAGCTATGGTCCTTCCACTGACAGGCCACACCAATAAGGTTTTCCAGTCGATTTAGTGACAGCATAGAATGAATGAAAATTGTCTCTTTTCTTTTTTCTTTTTCCTTTGCCTTGTGGGTTTTAATATGTTTTTGCTGTTTATCATGCCACAAAATATTTACATTCCCTGGCTGTTTCCAGCTCCTTGACCCATGGTGGTTCCCAGACCTGCAGATTTCTGACCAAGCAGGTTTTAAGGTTAGGCAAGATAAGTGATTGCCTCCCTTTGCAAGAATAAAAGGCTGCATAGAGAGTCAATTTACACATTTGAAACAATTCATTCTCCAGCTGTAATTTCCTTTCTGTTAAAATTGGCAAAAATGATACGTCTGATTCTTTTAATAATTTACAGAATACATGGGAAAGTAACAGGAAAGAGAAGCAAAATGTTCTCTGGCCTGATCTAGAAAAGAAGGTGAAGGTCATGAGGCTCCCCACACTGCATCCCTTTCAGGCCAAAACCACACTTCAGAAAAGAACCAGATCTTTAGAGGCCCCTAGCAAATGTCAGAGAGTAGGAAAGTAGTACAAAGTGGGAGACCCTCATGAAAGTCACACAGGTTCCAATGTGTCTCTTATTACTATTTCTGAACAAGTGCATCTCTCCACTTAATGCTCTGACACCATGAGGGAAGCTGCAGAACTCCGGAAGCCAGAGGGTCCATAGGGATACTCTCTCCCATGTGAAACTTGCTTTATGCCTATTTTATCAAAAAGTGTTTGAGGAGTGCCCACAGTGCACTTGTTGCTAGGGGAATGGGATAGCGTTCATCTGCACAACTCCCTGGACCTGTTCTGGGCCTTTCCAAACCGGGAGCATAAATCCCTCCACCACGAGCCTTGACTTCTTTTCAATAGACAAACTCCGTATGCTCTATGGACTGAACATAAAGGGGCGGATGATATAGTACCGAGCAACAGTTCCTTGTGTGATACTGGCAGACTCCAGCAAAAGCCTGCTAGAACTCCAGTGAAAAGAGTGCCAAATTATAAAAAACTGCCAATATCTTACTTTCTTTCCAGAAAAAGCTCTCCCTTTCTTCTTTCTCTTCTGCCTTCTATTCTGTGTGGCTTCAGGCTTGATTAATCAGTATGGGTTTTAAAAATACAACAAATATTCTAAACAACCATCTACCCTTAAAAATGCAAAACTTTGCTGGCTGTTACAACCTGAGCTCACAAGCCTTCTCTAAATCATGGTAGTCATGAAAATGCATGTTCATCCTCATTTTATTGCTGCCTTAAGTTTAGATGTTAAAATGAAAAGTGATCTACAATGGTAGTTAAGTAGTTCTGCCATGCCAGAGCTCAAAGCAGATCAACTGTCCTTATTTATGTGTATGTGTATCAGCAATATATCCAATTATTGCAGTGAAAGATGAACAAGTCACGCTGTAACACAACAGAACGGAAATTGAAAATACTTCTTAGCATTTATTTTCAATTCACATTCTGTTACAATAATACAACTGTAACAGAATGTGAATTGAAGAGAAATACTAAGAAGTATTCTACATATCTACAGCACTGGTAACAGTAGAAATGGAAAATCAGTTAGAATTATCCATGGAATAAACTTTCAAAGATTGCTGGTCTGCAAGTATAGCATTTCTTTAAAGGCTTCCCATTATTAAGACAGACGTGAAGTTTGAATCCAAGTCCCAGTTTGTTATAAATGTAACAATATACCAATGGTTGCCAGAATTCAACACTTTAAGTCCTGTTATCTTTGTAGCACCTCACATTAAAAGTAGATCTTTTGTTCGGCTCAGCTGAGGCATGACTTATGCTGGCACAGCAATTTGTGAGATATCACACCTCATGTTGACTGCACTGAGCCCCATAGCATCGCAACATAGATTTCACAATGAAGTGCATGAATTCTGTATCTTGTATCAAAATGTGTGAACAAAATTAAGCTGGCAGTTGAAGTTAATCTTTAAAACACCCATGTTAGTATGGAAAGAAATAAGCACACGACTGCATTTAAACTCTTTGTGAGAAGGGACTTACTTCCTCTTCGTAACTCTGCAACACTTGTCTTTATGAGCCAAATTCAACGATGGAGTGGCGCAGTTGCACCCTGAGTCACAGATGACTCTAAGAGAGCTTGGGTGCAGCTCCCTGTTGGGGGTTGAGTTTCTTTCTTACAGAATTTTCTCCCATACATTGCTAGGGAAGTAACTACTGGGTACTTATGGGTACTCAGGAAAGACAAAGGAAATGGCCAAAAACCCCAGGGGAGTGGGTGGTATCGTTTGGGGGGGTAGGGATTTGACTCCTGCTCTTCTGGCTGGGAGAGCTGCTCTCTTGGAGGGGATAGCGAGGCTGTTGGTCTCTTGCACTGCGGGGAGATTTTCACCGGCACCACTGGAGCCCAGCTCGGAGTGCCCCAGCACCGTCTGTTCGTGTGTGCCCAGGAATTCGGATCCTGCTCTCTCCCTGCTCTGCTGGAGCCGCGCTGCCGCGGTGCCCGCGCCCGCTGCTCCTTCACTCCTGCTCTGGTTTCCCCANCTTTGCCTGAGAGTCCTTTCAATTCCAGGATTGTAACAATTTGGAGGGGGAGGGCTTGCATTCTCCATTCCCAGAGGGGCTTCTGTTTTCCCTGGCAGATACCTGTCTTCCAAACCAAGACACTCCCACATCACAGCTACGTCACTAACCAGGCTGCTGAACAAACCCCAGCCATGGGAGAAAGAGAGCTCCCTCAGAACTGCAAAGGCTGAAATGATGGAATCCCTGCAGGGCCTACTAACATCCCAACAGTTCTGTGTCCTCAAGCTGAGCAAGAGGAGGAGCCCTGAGAAGTTACCATCCATCGTCTCCTGCTTGGAAATGAATCTGGAACATCCTTCCTCTCACTGAGGAAAACAAGGGGTTTTAGCAACATGCAGATTTTGGTATACAGCTTTTGAAAAAACAAGAAACATTGTGTGACAATGTACAAATAATAAAGCTTAAAAAAAGGCTCTCATCTGACAACATCTCCTACCCGTTTGCAGTAAAGACCCTTTGAAGCAAGACCTGGTAGACCAGCCTTATGAAATACACACGATTTTGGTGCTCTAAGTGAACCACTTAGATTAGCCCAGTAATACTTACTTCAGGCATATGTTTTATTTTTTTATTATACCACAAAGAACCATTAAGAAAATTAATTACTTTTTCAACCTTAGATATTTTTCTGACTTGGCAGAATTGCCAAGAGACTCTTAGCTAGGCTTAGTGATTAAATTCTTGCCCTTTAAAGTTAGCGTTTTATTATGCTTGCCTAAAGAAAAAATAAGTCTCCAAGGTAAAATATAAATAATGTGTTAGCATGGTATGAATAGGTAATTTCTCTGCAAGGATAAACAAAGTATGCTTTTTGGTTTGCATTACTGATAAAAGGATTTTTTTTAAATTGGTTTTTTTGTACTAATAGTACATACCATTGTTAACTAATATAGAGCTTATTACACAAAAGTCTAAGAAGATAGATTTCTTTTTTTCTTCACCCCGTTTTAAAAAGACATTCTACACATCACATGCTCCTGATGTCTTTTCAGTCTTTGACACTTGGCAACACAAAACATTCCTTATGTAACGAGTGGTATCAGTAAGAACACTGCCTGCATTGCTTACACGCTGATTTGTCCCTAATGTATATTGACTGCACTGATTCAGATAAAGTGTTGGAGATGCAAATGAGAGTGGGTCAATTCAGGTAAGCTATTACGTTTCTTCCCTAATATAGGCTTCCCAAACCACCAGACACTTTGGCTAGGTACATTTCACCTGTATCTTATCTTTCCTTAATGAAATTAAAGGGCAAGCTGTTCCTCTCACAGCCATAATTGCACAGTGCAGGTTCCTTGGCAATAAGCAGCAGCAACACTATGAGGCACAAAAATCTCTCTCTTGAACGAAGCATGCAATGATTATGTTTAGAAGATTAGCAGTGCTTACTTAGCACACACATTCTCCTAATAAATACTGACCTTGCTGTATGGGCTAATTGGGTTATCCTGGCTGTGTTGTTCATGGCCTCTTTACCTAATGTGAATTAAAGTGTTTGAGAGCAACTACAAAGCACAACTTCTCTCTCATAAAGCAGATTTATGAGAGAGAAGCCTCAGAGAAGTCCGGCTTGGTAAGACCTCGTTATGTCATGACACACAGCTCCGGGAACTGAATTAATCTGGCTCCTGTACAAGACTGTGACTTCACCTTACCTTACGCAGCAACTGGGGGAAGGTGTTTGATCTCAGTAAGTTGCTGTATGCAGTGGTGCTAAAGTTAAATGAAGCCAAACAGAGTGCTAGTCTTTCTTAATGGAATTAACTGCTGCTTTAATTTTCCTCAGATTTCATGATTCCCCTGATTTTATTAAGTATTAAATTACTCTACCATTAAAAACTTATCACTGAAAAGAACAGCCACAGGAACATGGGCACTCCATGAAGTCCCAGTTCTCAGTATCCCATAAAATCTTCAGTTTAGCTTTATCCTCCTTCCTCACAGAAATAAATGTCATCTTAGAGACAAATTTTGATTACACAAGCACAAACTCAGTTACTATTAATTGGAGCTGTACAAGAATCTTAAATTCCCTTAGGCCACATAAAAGTAAACGAGAATCAGTATGATTGATCATGTAAAAAAGCTGCAAGGGCAGCATCATTGGGAATTCTTTGCAGGGTGCAAGCAAAAGGGGATTACAAATCTAAGACATCACCTTTTTGATTCTCACATCTTTCCCCATTCTTGCAAAGTGTTATATTTAATCTAAAGCTCAGTGAAATGTGAAATAAGGAAATTTTCTTTCTTTCTATCCTTCTTCCTGACAAATTAAACCACCCAAGACCACTGTGCCTACCATTTTCCCCCTCTCACCTCTACCCTACACACATTTCTAGGTATACCATGTTCCCAAACTTCAGATCACCTGCGTGTTGAGACACTTTTGACTGGGATCAATTCAAGCAGGCATCAACCTTTCCATCCCAGTATCTCTAGCAAGACTTTTGATATGGTTGTTCTGAGGAAGACCAGAAGTAAGGGAGAACTCTGTCGGTTTACCCTTTATTCTTGAAACTTACTTAAAAACACTATGGTGGCCCTGACTCTTTTCTGCTGAAATTTAACAGAATCTGACTACACCAGTGGTAAAGGTAAGCATCTTGGCTTAAAATAAGCTGATACAATTATAATTATATATTATATGTACTGATAGTTGCAGTCTCATGGAGGATGTCTCAACGCTGAGAATAAAAGCAACTCATGTGTCCCCCTTGCAGCCTCAGAAGCCAACAGAGGTATTAGCGCAGCTGGCATTCCCAACAAAAGCATGATGGATCTCTTAGTGTGTCTGATACCTTCTGCCAGACAACTAATTCTTCACAGTCCAAAGCAGGGAAAGAAAAATGAAAAAAAAATCATCAGTGGGACCAAAAAGTAGCATTTTTTGGGCCAAAGTCATGCCTGCCACCTTCGTTGGGGCCAACAGAAATACCCATGAAATAAGAGCTAAGTGATTTAAAACATTTTTTCACTACACAAATAGTAGAACAAGATCCAGAGAGAAAAAGCAATTCTTCATATCCCTTATGAAGTCTGAGATGAAACCCTAGACCTTCACTATTTGCAGAACACTATGTAAGCCATTATGAGGTATTTGTTTTTAACCCCAGCAGCATTTTACCCTGAGAGTGTTTTACATAAAATATTGGAGGAAAAGGGCATGAAATCATTGTTCTTAATTGACAGGTACTATGTTTCAGAAGACTTCAAAGATCACCTGCATGAACTGATGAGGAGCACTTGGCAATTGCTGACAGCACAGGGTTGGGGGGAATTTGGGACAGGAGAAAGCCACCACCTCTGTGTACCATGGCAGTGCTTGTCAGAAAAGGTTTGGCAGTAACTGTTTAAACAGAAAAAGCAAACGCTGGCATGGATAAGAAGCTTTTCAGGAAAGTAAAAGCTGATAATGTTAAGTGGGAGGTCAATTTGCATTAATTAGCTGCCCCAGTCATCACTACAATGCTGTACTGTTATTTATGTAACTGGGTACATGAGTGATTTTTAGTGAAGCATTTGTCCATCCAAAACCAAAATCCTTCCGCAGAATATGTAATGCTAGGAGTAGACATTTTTAGTCAGTTTTCACTGATCACTGGTCAATTTAAGAAACACTACTCATGTGTGGAGGTGGACTTACAAAGCCTATTTTTGCACAACAGGAGAATCATCAGAGAATAAAATCTATTTCCAGCAAAGTTTAACAGGTTCAGAACTATCAGCTAAGGGGACAGTTACCACGGGCACTTAGGAAATACTTTAATTTCATTTGCTGCTCCTTACACACGTTTTGACTTTCTCAGAGACTGGGACACTCCAGTTGTCATGACTGAAGGAGAAACCCCTGGTTAAATACAGATAACCCAGACTACAGTCAGGTGACTTTTACCAACAGAAAGTTGTGCTTAAAAGCTTTGCGTCTTTTCCACATCTCTCCTTTACAAAACTCATAGTATCTATTATGTAATTAACGCTGGCAGCATCATTGTGAGGTAAACAAGGAAACGAGGCAGAAAGACTGGAGAGAGAAAAAGTGGTGACAGAAACAGGGTTGGAAACTAATTTCACTGCAATTCCATTTTTACAAGACATCTAGAAACACTTAGTTATTCCTGATGGTGACATTAGGAGGTCAGAACGAGTTTCACAATTCATTAAGCTTTAGTGTCTGCTGTTCCTGTTTGTAAAAACCATGCACAGAAAATGCAGTAAGAATCTTCCCTGCTGGTGTGTGAATCAACCCAGAGCTCCTGCAATTGGCAATGGGAAGATGGCCTTCTGCAAAGGCAGCTTTTTTTCTGGTAAAAGATCCAGCTCTCAGCTGCTTGTCACCACGTCTTTGCCTGAGAATTAGATTTCCAGATCTAGTGGTACAGATGATCATATAGAGTACTTCCATGAAGACTGCATCACACTTCACTGGGTTAACTGATTCTGATTAAATAGCTGATCTGGTCTAATCCTGCTGATTTTGTACCAAAAGAGTGAAGATGAATTCCATTCGCACATCCATCAGGTCAGTTTCCAAAGGCAAAAGAGACATTAGAAGCAGCTCACAGAAAGCACCTCTCCCACCAGCACAGCTGTCTTTACAGTGAGCATTCATCTACAGCTAAAAATGCAGATCCATCTGTCATTCTGATCAATGTAGACAC
>WAAG01022832.1:2997-13545 GCA_013390105.1 Tichodroma muraria
AAACAAAACAAAACAAAACAAAAAGATCAGAGCTTCAATAAGGTTATGCAATTACTTATAGTGCTGAACTTTTCTTAAGTGTCAGTTGAGGAAAAGGACAGCTTCTGAAACTGGGACTCTGAGAATGAGATCTGCTGAAGGATAGAGAAACATGAAGTGGAGATGCAAATACAACTGAAGGGGGTGCTCTTCCTCAAGGAGAACTGAACCATCCCAGTTTCTCATTGTTTCTGAGCTGTCCTGTCTGATCCAGCAGGCAGCAAGCTGGATGAGGGCAGCTATAACATCTGCCAAGTCCTACAATTTGTTTATGATTATCTTATGTGCCCTTAATTTCTTGAGTTAAACTAAAGATAAACCCATAATTTTTATAGCTACTCTGCCCAGCTCACTCCTCACATGCAGTTGCTGTTGCAGTCAGGTCTATGACTATGACAAAACATGCTGGAAGGAAAGTGTGAGCTGAAAAAGAGGTGAGTAGTATCAGGAGACTGTAGGAGATCTGAAGACAAGAACAGTCTGATTGTGAGACTCATGCCAAGGTGTTAGTGATTAACGGGAGAGAAGATGAGCTGGCACACAGCTGTGAGAGTGTCCTGCTCTTCCCTCTATCAGTATTTCTAAGGCCATCTCCCACACTGCATCCCAGAATTCTCTCACCATTCCATCTCTGTATATTTTCTTTTTTGACTACTCTGGCTTGTCTAATATATTCAAATTTCCAAAATGATGCTCTTTCTAGTAGTGATGCCTGCCCCTGGCATATCTTAGGCTGTCAAATTTCATAAAGTAAAGCCTGTCATATATTTTTGCAAAAAAAAAGTACGCTACAAATAGCAGGGGGGAAAAGACACACAAAAAATGTTGATTTACAGCTATAGAAGAAAACATTCTGTGACTTCTTTATATTAAGATGTCACTGCCCTTTAAAAGCCTTTTTTCTTGCATGCTCCTCATGCCTACTATAAAAACCATGTCTGTATGAAATACGGCATACACATAAATCACATGACAGCCTTAGAGATACGGTATGAAAAATGAGAATACGTCAACCTTAATGAGATCCAGGATATGAAGGACAGAGACTGAATACCTCAGGATCACAGAATCATTAAGGTTGGAAAAGATATTTTAGATCATCGAGTCCAACCTTCAACCCAGCACCACCATGTTCACCATTAAACCATGACCTCAAGTGCCACATCCACAAGGTTTTTGAACACTTCCAGGGAATGTGACTCTGCCACTTCCCTGGGCAATCTCTTCCAATGCTTTACAACTCTTCCAATGAAAAAAGATTTTCCTAATATCTTAAGCTTCCCCTGATGTAGCTTGAGGCTGTTTCCTTTTGTCCTCTCACTTGTTACCTGGGAGAAGGGACCAAGCCCCACCTCACTACAAGTAGACCATGTCCTACCTTTTCCCAGACCCATCCCAGGAGTCATCAGCCCGCCAAAGTCCCATCTGCACAGTCACAGGTGGGAACACAATTTAGGGACTCAGGTGAAGGGGCACCCCGTCCAGCCACTCTCCCTGATGTTTTCTGTACATCCAGATGACAGCAGCAGGAGAGGTTGGGACTCAGGGGCAGCTACTGGGAAAGATGAAAATCTGAGCTCCACTGCTGGAGGGATCCACGTTGTATGGATTTAGATCTCTAAATCATCATGTAGTGGGCCTCCATCCTGCTCATCCAGAGAGGAGAGCAGCATGAGGGTTGGTGAATGTGTTCATGTGGGTGCTCTGTGTGTGTGTGTGACCTGTGTATCAGCCAGGTACATCCATACAGAGAAGGTGTCCAGGTGAGTCCTTTTCACCTGTGCCCATGGAAATGCACAATCAGACTTACTCCTGCTTAGACCTGGGCACAAGGAGTTGTGCAAGCCTCTCCTTCCTCGGGCTGTCACTCTGGCAGAACATATTCTCCTAGTACATTAAACATATATATCGAATGTTCTGGTCCTTCTGCCTAAAGAAGTTTAGTATAATACATTAATCTGGAAAGAAAACAGAGTGTTTTGTAGCAGGGGGGGGAAAGACCTCTTTGTGTCAACAGGTCTCTGGTACAGTCATAGTTTCAGTGAATATGAATCAACTCACAAATCATTGTGGATGCCCTTATCTGCAAGTGTCACATCAGCTCAAAATTGTGTTTCGATTCTGCAGCTGTCTATCTGTCTGTCTAGATGTCAGATGTCAAAATATCATCAATTTTTTGTCAAAAGGTGCTAGCAGCTGCCATGGTGGAGGTCTCTGATCTAAAAATACTCCCACATCTAGTGAAATATATCAAAACTTTCCCTTCAGGCTAATTGGAAGCAGAAGTCAAATCCTTTATGTCATAGCATTTCCAATGAGGAAGGGAAGCTGCTGCCCAAGAAACCTGTGGTTTATCCAGAACTTGCTCTGGACCACAAATAGGTTTCTCCAGCTTCCAGCCTGAAAGATTTACAAAGCAATCTTTTAACAGGAAAGAATAAAACAAAACTTACTATAGAGTTTAGAGATTCTAAAGACATGGGGGATTTTTGAGAAAGGAATTTCCATTTCACTGAGATTTTTAACAACATTTTTTGCCTTTTCATTTTATTTTTTTTTCCTATAGTGAAATGAACATGGTTTTGTGCACTTAAATCCCTTCCTTCCTTCCTTCCTTCCTTCCTTCCTTCCTTCCTGCTTGCCTGCCCGCCTGCCTGCTTGCCTTATCACAAAATGGTTTGGATTGGAGAGGGACCTTCAAGATCATCTTATTCCAACCACCTTGTTGCCATGGGCAGGGACACCTTCCACTAGACCACTTTGCTCCAAGCCTCAGCAAGTCTGGCCTTACAGGAATGAGGCATCCACAGCTTCTCTGGGTAACCTGATCCTCACCACCCACACAATAAAAAATTTCTTCCTATTATCTAATGTAAACTTACTTTATTTCAGTCTGAAGCATTCTCCCTCATCCTGTCATTTGAAGTCCTGGTAAAAAATCCCTCCCCACCTTTCTTCTGGGCTCCCCTCAGGTACTGAAGGGCTGCAACTAGGTCACCCTAAAGCCTTCTCTTCTCCAGGCTAAATAATCCCAATTCCCTGAGCCTTTCCTCATAAGAGAGGTTCTCCAATCTTCTAATCATTTTGGTGGCCTCTTCTGGATTTGCTCTAGGAGGTCTTCCTCTGCTGGGGACCCCTGAGCTGGATGCAGCCCTGCAGGTGGGTCTCACCAGAGCAGAGTAGAGGGCAGAATCCTCTCCCTTCACCTATTGCTCAAAGTGCTTTGGATGCAGCCCTGGACACGTTTGGTTTTTCAGGCTGCAAGTGAATATTGTCAGCTCGTGTCCAGCCTCTTGTCCACCAGTATTCCCAAGTTCTTCTGGGCAGGGCTGCTCTGATCTGTTCATCCCCTGGCCTGCATTGGTCAGGGTTGCCCTCACCCAGGTGTAGCACCTTGCACATGGTCCTTTAAGCCTCACGTAGAGCACTCCTCGTGTGGCCTCAGCAGCTCCGAATCAAGGGGAGAGACTCCTTCCCTCAGGCTCCTGGCAATACTTGGTCTGATGCAGCAGAGGATTCCTTTGTAGCAGGGGCACTTTGCTGGCTCATGTCCAGCTTGGTGTTTACCAGAGCCCCAGGTTCTTTTCTGTAAAGCTGCTTTCCATTTGGGTGTCCTCCAGCAAATCTTGGTACATCCACATGTCTGTATAGAGTCCTGAGATCATCTGTCTTACCTGGTGAGAAGAGACTTAGACTACATGAAATGCAGTGGATAAATTCCCATCATATTTTTTCCTCATTGTCACTGGAGCCAGGATTCCTTCCTCATGGTTGTTCCATATAGTTGTTAATCAAAGTCCCCATTAGTAAATATGAAGTATGTGGTCCCATGGGATTCAACAGGACTCGACATGCTGTACTGGCATGTAAATAGCAGGATTAGTGTAATAATGCATAAATACAAAATATGACACAGTGGGAGATAGCAGCAAGAAAAATACGGAGGCTGAGAGAAGGCAGCAAACACAGTGATGATACAGCAGTTCACAGCAGTGTCCCTCTCACTACCAAGTCTTCTGGTTGTTTAGACCCCTGCATGTTACTTGGTGAAAAAGGATCAGAAGATCCGTGTTAAGAAAACGTAGGCATTGAGGAATGTTTTCAAATTGTTGTTCTCTATTTAGGGGAGCAATTTGGGATTTAGCACTTCTAGGGGGACCTTATTCTGATACCCTTGTGCACTATTTTCACTCCAAGAGTGAAATGACTCTCACTTATTTCCTTGGACAGAGAAAATGACTATTTAACAAGAATAGAACTAAGTCAACCCCCTGTGTATCAGTGAATTAAAGAATATCATAGCTGATTCTTTAAGATGCTCTAAATTCAGGAGAAGGATACAAAAGGTTGATAGAAGGCAGTGGGGAGTTTCAAAATAAAGACTTTGGTGATTTAAAAAAAAAAATCCTTTTCCATAGTATTAATTTTGTATCAATTCATTTTGATGGGTTTGATTGCCCTCAAGAGGTCTGGCTGAAGCAATGGAAACTAATTCTAATCACAGAAAATTTATGTTGCTTAATTTTGACCTTGTTCAGATAGCAGAAGATTATGCATCTGAGTTTTGTGACCCATCTAGGACAGGATCTGAAAATGAAAACTAGGAGACAACACAGACAGACAAATTTATTCAGGAACACAGGAAAACAAGGAGAAAATATAAAGTAGAACAGAGGCAAAATTATATGGGAAAATTATAACACTGTGAAGTTCCTAAAAGTAAGGTAATATTTTAAGTTCATATAATCTAAAAAATATGCCTTCAACATATAGGAGTGAATATTTTTCTTGGCAATATGTTAGATTATTGGTTGTTCAAGAAGGCTTTCAACAGCACTGTTGAATCACCACAAAGAGCTAGATATTTCTGTCCTTCCCTTTTATTTTCTGTGTTTTCTTAATTGCAAGGCATCAAAGAGTTTGCAAAGGAATGCAAGTCTGTGTGACCTGTGCTGGGAATAGCCAATCTCCATATACATAAGAGACTCAGTTCTACTCTTCTGCATGGTTAGAGGCTGACAATATCCTGTCACCTGTAGAAATGAGAAGTGGGCAATTCACCCACATGGAGTAAAACAGCCAGAGTGGTTACTTTGTACCCCGATAACAGCAGAGAGTAGACAAGGCAGATGGAACTCTCTGGGAAGGGGATTAGCCCTGCTCTTTTGATCCCTGAAGAACCCAGAGAGGATCCTTTCATTCTCACAGTCCATGCCTGGGAAGAGTTAGGAGGCAGCTTGGGAAGCAACTGCTCCCAGAAGGGGGATGGAGTTGTGGAAAACAAGGTTTATCCTGTCTTTGACCTGTGCTTTGCAATTCACTCTCAGGGCCAGAGACCAGATCTTGATGCCGTTCTGCAAATTGAGACACAGCAGCTCCCACTTTAACCCAGACTCATTCCTGCCATAGCTGTGTGGCCTCTTGGAGTCCTTGTGCTGTGACCTTTACTTCTTTCCAAGAATTTGCCATTTCATTTATGTCAGCTTGATTCTGGGGCCATTCTAGAGACAGAAAACAGATTAACAGATGGGTATTTTCTGTCAGGAGCTGTCCTGGCATAGATGCCCATCCCCGTGTCTGATGTGCCTCAGAAACATTGGCTTCAAGGTGGAATCACCCTCATTACTCTCTCCTGTGACCACCACTCCCCAGGACATGGCCACTTTTACTCTGTAAATGTTCTCCCCTTGCTTTCTCTCCATTTCCAGGGGGCATTTTTACATTCAAAACTATGCTTTCATTCCTAACCTGATTAAAAAAAAAAAAAAAAATCCTGACTAAAGGAAAAGACCTTAAGTGAACTCATTTTAAAACCATCATTTAAAAGATTTGCTACAATATGGTGCTTCAATCCAGACTGTCATGTATTTCAAGATATAAGTAATAGAAATTATCATGTGACATTTACTGTGTTATAAAATCTTATAGCACCACAGTTTGTGAGAAAATGTTTTAGAAAATGATTTAGAACACTGTTATCTTTCTAATGCCTATGAAGTTATTACATAGGGAAATAGATGTGAGAAGGTATTGGAATGATTTTCAGCTCATTTGTGAATCATTCCCTCATGCTTGAGTAAAATACTTGGACATCTTTGATGTTTCCAGCAAGAAAATAAGTACTAAATGTACTCATTACAGAACTAACCCTTTTAAGTCAGCTCCTCACATTAGATATGAAACACTGGTTCCATGAAAAGACTCAACTCTCAAGAAAATCACCATTGGTTACATATCTATTGTGGAATGTGTCCAAAACAGTTTCATTCAACTTATAGTATTTATCAATATATAAAATTTTAAATGAAAAATGAATGTATCACATTTTTCCCAACAGGTAGCTTAATGCATTTTTTTTTAAAGAGACCTGTTTTCTATAGCAAATTCACCCTTTATTACTTTTAAAAGTATTTTAAAACTACTTAAAAAAATAATCATGGATTCATGGAATATTGTATCTTACAGGGATTCTTTATTAGACACATTGAACTGTATCTTTCCTATTTCTTTGGTAGTCAGATGCCACAGCTGGGATGCACATGCATCTGAGTTAAGTCACTCAGATGAACAAATATTCTGTGAGCACTTTTTCAAGGATATCAGTTTTAATGAGGTTTTACTGCACAATCCAAATGCCTCTGAAAAACCATCACCTTGAGCATCAAATTCTGTTTATGTGCTAACCTCAGCATTTACTGCATGACACACAGAGCCTGTGCAGCTGCAAGTAGTTTAAAGTCAATAACTCTGGAATATTTCCCCCCATTTTAGTGGAGATCAGAAAGATCAATGCACTGGCTGTCCTGCGCTATTCAGTTGAGTCTTAGGGCTTGGAACAAATTGCATTATGCTATGCTACATCTTCTTTTCTTGGGGTTTTGTTGGTGTTAGTGGCTTTTTTACAGAATTATTTTATTCCAGCAGTTGAAGTGCACAAAAACCTTGTGGAAAGAAGAAAAAGAAAAAGAAAAAAATCTTTCAAATTTCACAACAACAATGACAACCTGAAGAAAAATAACATAATGTATGATTGTCATTTGAGGCGTAATTTAAATCACTAAGCAAAGTACAGTACTGAAATTTAGTGACAATAACATCAAACCCTTTTCATTCAACAGCCCAAAGCTAAGGTATCAGGGAAGGGCTCATCCTCAGTATAGAAGTAGAGAAGTTTCATTCTACCAGTTATCTTCCCAAATAGGAGCTTTTAACCATGTTTCACAATCAGATTCACCAGCCATTGACTAACTGGGGACTGCTCTGGTGGGATGAAGCCAGGGTATCATTTTAATTTGTATGTTGCACAAAATATTGAAAAAGAGAACAGAAATGGTGCTCAATTCTAGTGGCCAGATTTGAATATTTCTGTTCTTGCTTCAGAGCAGAACAAGAACAATTCAACATGCAGCGTTTACACTGGAAAAACAGAGAGAACTTCACACCAAATGCCTCAGCACTGAGATTATGTGAAATAATGCTCATATGTCTTTATAATTTTGTCCTTGGAGAGAATTTTCTCACTAAAGGCAATTCAAGTTTCAATTAGTGCCAAGATAGTTTGTGTTTAAATTAGGGGGCAGAGGTCATAGTTCACTAAAATATTTTGAACTGAATGTCTGAGCCACCAAAACTTAGATTAAATTAATATTCTAAGATTCTAAGGGGGAAGAAGACTGAGAGAGTTTTCTTTTTGTTTGTTTGTCTGTTTGTTTGTTTGTTTTTTAAAGCACTAACTCCAGAACTGGTTTAGAAATGTATTAGTCATATTATATACCTCAGAGTGAATGGAATGGAATGGAAACCCAGAATACAGAAAGTTGTTTACAGGTATGCCACCCATTAGTCATAATGAGAGACTGAAATGATGTGGAGAGTGACATTCATGGATTTATGGTAAGAAGTGACAAGCAATTTTGAAGTGAAAGGTCAAACTGCCAATCACTTATGGCAAATGACCATTTTCAAGGACTCTGATGTCCATTACTTACAGACATTCCGGGATGGAACCCAGGAGACATAGGATGTGTAATGATCTTAGGGGTTTGATCTTTGCTTATTTTTTGAAATAAAAATATTTAATGGATTTGGTATCAGAAGAGGCACTGCATTACAGAATACACTGGAAGAAAAAGCTGTGTACAGGAGAAAGTCTGTCAGGAAGTTCAGGTTTACTTTCTCCTTCTTCAGTCACATCAGCTAAGAAGAGGATATAACAAAGACCAAGTCACCTTTGTGTTCTGCTAAATATAAACATTACTACTTTAAAGTGAAAAAATATAGGTTTCTAGTCGATAAAATGATTTAAAAATATTTTATAAGACATTCTGTAGCCTGCACAGCCTTTAGAGCATTGGATGTTTTCTATGCCCACTGTATCCCATAGACTTGTAGGTACAGTGCAGGTGGAGAAACCAGACTAATAGCACAAATAAAATAGCATTTTTATTGTCTCTAGTTCTAATAAAAAAAATCTTGGAAGAAATGTCATACTTGTCCCTCAAACAGAGGATTGCCTTTAAATTCTCCATTACCTATTTTTACTCTCTCATGACTTTATTTTTGAGATAAATCAGAGCATTCCTGACTTCCATACTGCTGACCTAGGGGACAATATAGAAATTATTAAGTAGGAATGAAGATAACAAAGATTCACCATCATCCACTGCAAATCTGAAATTTCTATGGTGAATCAATCAGATCAGCCATGTCTCTCCTGTATGTATTAATGGCCACAGGATTTTGGGCTCTAACTCACACAAAAATGCAGCAGAAAATTCGCCAACTTCTTCTTAGGCTTTTGTACTACAATTGATTTGGAAACACCGATTTCAGATATTGATGGAAATTCTCACATGTACTTTACTTATTTTTCTTATCTTCTGTAAAAGAAGGAAAAAATACATGAACAAAATAGTCCCAAGTTTAAAAAAAAAATAAAAATCAGAGTGACCATTTTCTTT
Organism: Tichodroma muraria; assembly: GCA_013390105.1. NCBI lineage: Eukaryota > Metazoa > Chordata > Aves > Passeriformes > Sittidae > Tichodroma > Tichodroma muraria. Next base: position 11,997 of record WAAG01022832.1, read on the forward strand.
CTTTCACAGTCACATTTACTGCTTCTTAGCATCCTCCCTGTCAGTTGAATGCAAGTATTACAGATTATTTTAGAGAGCCTTTTATCTGAAAAGAGTAATGTCTCTCAGAAACTCGAGGAAAAGAGCTGAAAAATAACTCTGTGCAGTCAATACTCGTGAGCAATGTGGAAAAGAGTGTGCCAGACAGTGAGTGTGTGAACTCATAACTCCATATTCCTCCATTTATGACACTTAAACCAGCATCACAGCACTCCACATGACTGACAAACAGCTACAGCAAGCTTATTTACTCAGCTTTGAATTTACATCATTTTTTGGTTGTTTTGCTTAGCACTTTAGACCAGTGGGAATGAGAAGAGTGGCCAGCTCCTCTACCCCAGTTTCCTCCTGCCCAGCTGCTGGAGCCCAGCTCGGCTCCCCAGGGACCTGGGGCCTCTTCCAGGCAGAGCTGCTGCTTTCCCTTTTGCGGGTCCCGCGAGTAGCGGAGCTGAGCACAAGGTCCAGAGATGAACACACACACACACAGACAGCACACATGACCAGCCTCACTGGCTGCCACAGGCAAGATGCTGCTTTCAACAGCACACGCATACCAGGCCCAAATAAAACATAACCATAGACAGCCAAGTCCTCTTCCTCTTTGGCTACTAAAGAGAGAATTCAGTAGTGAAGGCAGCTACAGACCACTCAGATGGTCTCGTAAACCAATGCTTGTCCCTGGATTGCTGCTTTAGAATATGGAGAAGACGATCAAGTTGATTGTTCTATAAAATAATCTTGTGGCTCATAATTTTGTCTGATCAGCTTAATGATCTGTGCTACTTCCACTTTCACTGGAAATATTTGCCATTAGACCTTTACCCTGTGCCTTAGCAGTTTGATTTGAAAGCTGCCCATATTCTTCCTTTTCATATTCTATTACTTCTATCAGAGCTTATGATTATCTGTAATTTCTTTTTCTTTGATTAAAACTGCAAAATTTGTGTTGGATTAAAATTTTGGGCTAACTGCTGTAATTAATATTATTAACTATTAAATGTTAGTTCTTTTTCTGACATTGTTGAACCTGTTTATGCAGCTGTGTCTGCAAAGGAGACAGAAAGGGTAGATGTGCTTTAAAAATAGGTTAGTGTCGTGGTTTCATTGTGAACCAGACAGGAAAAAACTATCAATTTGGGTTGCCAAAAGAAAAGGAATTTTGTAATCAAGAGCAAAGCAGGTTTAAACTTGAAAAGAACAGACTTTTATTAACTAATACAAAAAGGAAAGAAGGAGAAGAAAAAAAAAAAACAACTAACAAACTCTTGGAATTAGAATGAAACCTTTCAAACATTCTTCCTCTATTACCAAAATTTCTCTCACTCTCATTAACAACATACAGAAATTACATTTAGAAACTTTCAGTCAGTTTTTCAATTCTAGAATAGTCTTTCTTCAATTCTTCTAGAGATTGGAGCATCTTTTACTCGCTATGGAACTAAAAACTGAAACAAAACAAGACAAAACAAACTTTTCATGATAACAGCCGCCCGGAAAACATTTATATCAT
>WAAG01022833.1:0-15396 GCA_013390105.1 Tichodroma muraria
GGAGGGGAAAGCATCCTAGACTTAACAACTGAGACCCTTGATGCCTTGAAGTGGGTTTGGAGTAAGATGTAACAGATCCAAGATTAATGCTTTATGAAATTCCAGCAATATTTACAGTTAGTAAAAGTGACAGAGCCNTGTTGAACCTTCTGACAAAAGTGAAAGAACTTCTGTTTTGTAGGGACAGAAGAATCAAGGCATAGTTACCCTGGCCGAGCTGGGCAGCTGCTGGCATTTCTAATGTAGGAGTTTGTGATACAAGCCCAGAGTTCCTCCACATGGTGCTGAGATGATGTGTGCTCACATTTCAGAGTGCTTTTTTGACATACCTGGAATGAGGAAGAATCCTACTGGATTCTGTGCCGGAGGGTTGATGGCAATTGAATGACAGTGCTGCAGGAAAGGGAGCAGTAGAGCACGGTCAGTGGCAGCCCCTGTGAAGCTGGTCCAGTCTATGGGTTAATGCCAGTTGCTGAAAGTTTTGACCTGTCTGGTTTGCATGGTGTTCTAAAGATAACTGACTGAACTGCATTACTTCTTGAAGTGACCACTGTTTTCTGAAAATGTGTCCTGGCTTGATTGGATAGCAAATGAAACTTCGGTGGGATTGTTCAGTAATTTAGTGCTACCTGTTTTCTGAAAAAGGCAAATACAATCCTAGGAAACAACTGCAGAGTAGACAACAATTAGATGATTAATATACTGATGAGTAAGTCTGGCTTGGAAAGGAGGAGGAATGAATGGGGAGATAATTTAAAGGCTTTATTTCCCCAGGTCTATAATTGATGCTAATTCAAAAATCTTCATGTTGCTCTGTATCTGTTGAAACTGTTCCTCGTAGGAGAACTGTTAAGCTGTTTTGTTATAGCACATCTGTAGCAGAATGTGGTGATTATGTTCATGTGGATGCATTCACAGTGTAGGGATATGCCCTCCTAGTTTACAGGATTTGCTAACCATGTTTGTTAGTCCTCAGTGTCAGTCCTTGTAACTTAGGAAGTGTCTTTGAAATACCAGTTTTACAGTTTCAACTGCAGTCACCCAGATGTTGTAGATTGGTGCTTTTTTGCCCTCTCCTGCTTGTTAGAGCTACACAGTTAGGACTCTACCACAGCTCTCAATTACTTTTATTCAAAATTTACAAAGTAAATCATTTTACTGCCTGTAAACTTAAAGATCAATTGTATTACCATGCATTTTGACTGTGGCAATGGACAACTAGAGCTGTTCAGTAACTATCACTTGTCAGCAAAGGAAAGCATCTGTTAGGTTATGTAGTAAACGCTGCTGAAGGTGGAACTAACTTGTACCATTAGTGATACTCAACGTGACACCTTGTGGAACAAATCTACTCCAAACTCAGGATCAGTTGTGTGAGCTGCTCCTGTGGCACAGGCACAATGGCAGAGACACTCTTGGGCAGTAGCAAGGCTGTAAATTGTAACAGACTTGGAGTCCTGCCAGTCATGATGCATAACCTGGGAAATATCTCAACACTTCAAGTGATACTTTCTTGACCACAAATGACTTGATGGATAGAAAGATTCAGTGGGTGGGGTAGGGAAAAAAAACGCTTTTCTTTTCTTTTCTTTGTTTAATCTAGCCAGAAGTAGTAAAGGTCCAACTGTAAATGTTTTAAAAATTACTGGAAGGGAAGTTTACCTAAAGGTCTGTCATGGATCTCATGGACTACTTAGGCTTACTCTGTCCTTACAGCGAAGCACAGAGTAATACCCTGAGCCCTGTAAAGAGCAGAGTTTTGACTTCAGTAGATGCCTGCCCATGCAGGATCCTGATGGGGGGCAGGAAGTCACTGCTGAGGGAGGGAACTCCTCGTGAAACTCTTCCAGCATGTAAGTTACCAATTCTTGCATGTCCTATTACAAAGCTCAAAACCCTTTTATACTTCTGTTCCTGGACTTTGTTCTACTAAATATTCTACTCTTCTATTTCCATCATGTTTTCCACTCAGATCAGTGCTCCCTTACCTGGTACAGTTGCTCAGCTTCTCTGATAACATCACTGTTGTGCTGTCTTCTGTCCCATGCTTTTCCTGTATTTTTATTGTGGGTCATGTCTTGTCTGGCTTCCCACTAAGTGAAGGGGGGAGGGGAAAGCATCCTAGACTTAACAACTGAGACCCTTGATGCCTTGAAGTGGGTTTGGAGTAAGATGTAACAGATCCAAGATTAATGCTTTATGAAATTCCAGCAATATTTACAGTTAGTAAAAGTGACAGAGCCTGAACTCTAATTATTAGCCATAAAAGTTACTTTTTGTTTTAAGCACTTCAACACTAGTGCACTGTTACCAGAAAATACACTGTTGGTGTAATTTCCCAAGAGCTTTGAAAAATGACCTTTCTTTTAATTGCTGTGATTTTCCCAGCTATCTGGTTGACTCTATTTCTCTACATATTTATAAGTATTTACACTTGTGCCTACTTATCAGTATTCCATAAATATTTGCAGGTATTGCAATACTTGCTTTTTGGTGCTCCTACCAAATACAAGATGTACTAATTTTCAGCCTTCCTACTTTTCACATCAGAATGTCAGGATGAATTTTGGCCTTTCGTGGACACAGGAGTTTTATGAAGGCTTTCCTAAAGCTCATGTGACAGAGCGGGTAGAGAACAGGGTTAATGGCTGAGTTCACCCACAGAAGCCAGAATGAGATCTCATAGAGGGTATAGTGCACACAGTGCCCATGGCAGGCTGCCCTGATGATCATCAGGAGTGTGTATGGAGCCCAGCACACCCCAAACACACAGACAATAACTGCTAAAGACTTCGCTACTCTTTTATCCCGGGAAAGTCTGAATCTGTTTGCCATAATGTTAGCTACGTCCACTTTGCTGCTGGGGTGGCAAAGGCTTTCTGTTGCTTTGAAGAAGCCATTTCTGGAAGGCCTGGTCTTGACATCCACCTGGAGGGGTGGAAGGTCACCACTGACACTCAGATTTGGTGGCTTGTTGCCGAGCTCAGATGAGGCCTGAAGTCCTGGAGCCTTCCTTGGGGGAAGAAGGCTGCTTGCCCTCTTCTCATGTTTGTCTCTGTTAGTTGGCTTTACAAAAAACACAGTGTGTTCTCTTTTTTCCCCCTGGAAATTCATTTCACAGTTCTCTTGACCAGGTGAGAGGTTTTCATTTCGGAGCAATGTACGTTTCCTGATGTTAAGGTAAATACTTAAGTTAAAGTACATAACGGTGATGAAAGGTGTAAAGAATTCAACAGTAGAGGCAATCATTAAGAAATACCAGTTGTAGAAGAATTCTGCATGACATTCTCCTTCAGGAAGGATGCTCTTTTGGGCAATGTGCTCCCAACTGAGAATGGCTGGCCCATAGAGGAGAAAAGCAGCAATCCATACAGTCATCATCTTCAGTACTGCATTTCTGGTCATCCCTTGCTGAGCCCTGTAGCTGACCTGAGGGACAAAAGTCACACACATTACATGTATCCCAAACAGTTATGTGGCTGCTTTGGAGCATGGCCCTCTCTATCACTTGTGAGGGTTGGTGAGAGACTGGTTTTGGGATGAGGGTTAGACCAAGCTTACTGGTATCACAGAAGAGTTATTTCTGAAATATGCCTTCCAAAACCTTATCAAGGTGATTGGATAAGTTCTGACGAAGTGCATCAGATCTTAAAAGCTCGAAAACCAAGTTTCCTTCAAAGCAAATAACCACTGCTCTTCTTAGAACTGATTGCTGATTGTCACCAGTTGCTTCATATTTAATTGCATTAGCTGTGATACCTGCTTACAGAACGGTTAAACATGTTTATTGGACCCTTGATTTGGAATTTTTGGATCATTTGATATACATAAAGGGGTTTGAATTCACAGAACATCATGCAAGTTCTTTTCTTTCTACTTTGTAGATTCTCTTAATGTGAAAATCAGAAAAATTTATACTTCTTCTGTTTGATATACTTAATTTTATTCTTTCATGAAGTACTTGTAGAATTCTGGTTTGCAGTTAAGGAGTATAGATGGAGTGTTATGGTCTGCAAAGTGCTTTACAGAAGAATAACTGATTTCCATTATTTAGAAAACAGAGAAGCTAAGGTGCAGAAATAGCAAGCATGTCAGTAATACTGAGTCAGCCATATCAGCAATGGAATTCATCAGAATCTTGAAGTCAAGATCACCTTCTCTATTCTGATCCCCTGGAATGTTTGTCTCTGAGGCACTGGACAAATACTCATGTAATGGCTTGGAACTCACCCTTCACATCTCCACGGTGCAGCCACACAGCACTTGGAACATGAAGTCCCCAGCCTTCAATTCTGTATATTCTGTAGGGTTTATGTTTACTGTCTCCACCTGTGGGCTTTGACCTCCACAGCCAGTGCTGTTCTGGTAGAGGAGCCACAGAGCTGAGGAAAGCTGAGTGTGTCTGAATTGGGTCTGATTTTGTAGTCCTTAGCAAAGCTATGGATGATTTCAGGACCAGTCTTGGAGGGAGTCACCATATTCATTGACACAGAGAATAATTTGGGACTTCGGATATTCCTGTTTATATGTTCTCATATTGCCCTAACCCAACAGTCATTTTCTGTGCTCTTGCTTGGGGTGGGATTTTTATATGAGGGATTAATTCAAAGTATTTTAAAGTGGATAATTATTTTCATTTATTATGACCAGTTTCCATTTCTGTTTCTGAAACCATCTAGTTTATATATTTATACTATGTGCATAGTCATGAGAGATTGGTTTATGAAAGAAAAATTCATGGCTAATTCAGAACCTAGAAAATAAAGGAATTCTGAGTGTTGATTGTTTAAGAATTAATCTGTTCATTTATCCCTCTTCAAAAAGAAGTTAGTAAAACTGCTGAATTGATTTTGCAGCCTCTCTTTGTACTGTTTGTGATTTAAATGAGCAACAAACCAAAATGAATGTGTTAAGAAAATGTGGGAGGAACATAATCAAGAAGTGTGTGTGGAAGTGTGAAACCTATTAACAGGTAAAATATGTTATTTTGACACCATCCAAAATACTTTGAGGCATTATGGTCTAGGTGAAAATCAAGTGCAAAGTCTAATCTTCGTTTTATAATAAGTGGCATGCTGCAGACACAAGCTATCTCTGTGGCCGTTACATGGAAATGGCATTAGCATCCTGTGCAAGATGTTAATTTGTAAGGTGCCACTTTTGAGCCGTACACAGCCGTACAGGTGCAATTCCCCTGGCGGTTTGATAGCCACTGCAAGGAGCTCCCTGCCTTGTGCCGCACCTGGGCTGCCGTGGGGCATGGCCGTGTCCTGAGGGAGCAGCTCTGGTTCAGCTGGGTAATGCTTTCAGAGCTTATTCAAGATGCAGCTGGGGAGGAAGTAAGTACACCTTGTTCCCTCTGCAGACACAGCCTGTGCCTGTTTCTAAAGCAGAGTACTTCTTCCACTGTAAAAGTGAGAAGGAAATGCATTTTCTGGCAAAGCCCATCACTCCCAGAACTATTTCTAGGACTGAGAGGAGCTGCCTCGGTCGCCCCTGTCTCGTGTGCTGTTCCTGATCAACAGCCTGATCTCGTGTCCTTTTCCTGATCCTGATCAACAGGCTCGAGGGTATTGAGAGCCCGGTGCCCTAAGCAAACCCCCCGCCTGGAAGGGCAGCCCTGGAGCCCCTGCGCCCCCGCTGGCACCCCCTGCCCAGCCCTTACCGCTCTGGTGACGCAGATGAACCTGTCGAAGCTGATCAGGACGATGTTGAAGACGGAGGCGGTGCACACCAGGTAGTCCACCACCAGCCACAGCTTACACAAGCCCCTGCCGAGCCTCCACTCGCCCGTCAGCACGTAGGGGATGTAGAGGGGGATGCAGAAGCCGCCTGCGGACAGAGCTCGGCGGTGACACTGGCGGAGCCCACCCCTGCCCCGCGGCGCCCCGGTACTCACCCACCAGCAGGTCGGCGACGGCCAGGTTCAGGAAGAAGAAGTTTCCGTGCGTGCGAAGGCTCCGGTCCACCACGAACGCCAGAATGACCAGGGCATTGCCCAGCACCGTGGCCAGCACCAGCAGCCCCATGAGCGCGGCCAGCAGCGCGGCGGTGCCGGCAGGGAAAGGCCCGCCCGCCGCACAGGCGCTGCCGGACAGGTTCAGCCACGGCCCGTCCCGGCCCATGGTGCCTGCGGCGAGCCCGCGGCGCTGCCCGGAGCCGGAGCTCGGCGGAGGCACCGCCCCGGCGGGCGGAGCGAGGGGCCGGGCGGTGCAGCCCTGCCCTGCCCTGCCCTGCCCAACCCGCCCGCTCCTGGGGACGGCGCCGGGTCGGCAGAACTTCAGAGGAGTGCGGTGGGGAGCGGGGGGAGCAGCCTGCACCAGCGGAGTGCGGCCTGCGGCTGGAGCCCGGGGCTCTGGGCCGGGCAGGAGCGCCCCGTGCCCGCTGCCCGCGCTCCCCGGCCCGGCAGGGACGCTCCCAGCGCCTCTCCCAGTCCGTTCGCAGCCGCTGCCGGGACAGGCTTGGTTGCCTGCCCTGTTCCCTGCGCCGAGAACCGGCTCAGCTCGTCCCATGGCCCTCGGAGCTCCCCGATGGTCTCTGCTCTCTGCCATTCCGGGCGGGCTGTGCCCTCTCGCCCTCAGGGATCCATCCTCTTCCTCTGCCGAGCTCTGCCTGCGGCCGCCTCAGTTTTTCCCTCCGGGACAGCGCTAACACGGGCTCGCTCCCCTGCCTGGCTACTCTTTTCCACAAAATTTGCAGGAATGAGGTATTTCTGAGACGTCTCTTCTCAAAACCGGCAGTGGCCTTGGACAGTGTTTAAAGTGCATTGTCGCAGTGATGTCAAGGGCCCGTTTTAGCACAGAAGGCAGCTCTGTTCCAAGAACCAAACCCAGGAGCAGCCGGGAAAGGGCCTGGGCTTCCCTCAGCCTCTGGCACGATGGCTGAGGCAGCCTGGGAGCAGGAGCGGGACACAGCGACCCGTGAAAGAGCTGCTCAGGCTGCTGAGGTTTGTTGACTTCGAAGGATCGTTCAAAAGAGGACATGCAGCTTTACCTCTACTCTCCTGATTTGGCCCACTGCATCTTCATCTGCCTTAAAATACGTGACCATTGAGGGATGGGCTTTGCCTCCCTTCCCATGAGAGTTCCAACGAGGCTGACAGCACTTTGGGATTTGCTGCCTTCAGCAGAGCCCCTTTATCACTAAAAGACAGCAGAACTTGCTCAAAACCAATGCATAATCTTCCCTTAATTCAGCCAATGTTTCACACGTGGTGAACTCCTCTTTTATAAAACATTTGCATAAATCAGCAGTTTGAAATAAGTTTAGAAGTAATCACAGCAGTTTTCTAAAGAGAACTATTCCAATTGGCATCAGGTAAGACAACAAGAGCAGCCAAATAACTTCTCTATTATTTGTCTGGGGTGGAGCATGTGTTCTCAGGGTAACAGTGGACTGGCCTTTTCCTCAGGGGAAAAGATCAAGCCTTTGTCAATGCTAGAAGTACAAATTCCAGGCCAGTTAATCTCTGTAAATCAGGAGCTCCACTGAGGATAGTTTGCTATTTAAACTTCTTATGATATGGCCAGTCCACAGACAGAAACAGCATCTACATCTCTAATTTGTGTGAGGAAAATACTCTTTGTACATGTCCCTATATCATTATCTCCCTAAAGCAAATAAGCAAAGCCTGCAAAACAAAAGTGACAGGAACAATGGAGCTTGTTACGGCAGTGATTATTATTCACTCCTAGTTTGGAGACTCATTTTCTCTACCCTTTGAGCCCCATTGGCAGTTTTCCATTCACTTCAGTTTGGACAAGATCAAGCTTGTGATATTTAATGCTCTCTGATTGTGTTGTGGTTTATAAAAGACAAAGAGTCGGCCAAGAGATTCAAAAGAGAAAAAATAAATATCTCAAGCACCAACAAAACATGGGAGAATTTATTCTGTCATGAATAATTACTATATTCTATAACTCCTCTAATGTAAAGTAATTTTGCAGTAGCTCAGTGAGTTTGCAGCATTTAAACTTGTGCTCTTTATGTGAGGTAACTTTTGTAGCGTTTTACCTCCTGGCAGATTTTGAAATTCTCGGTAAGTCCCATAGTTACCTTTACTGCCTTTTAATGCTCCTTTATTACTGCTACTTTGGCAAGGGATGATGTCTTAAGAAAACTGAATTCCTAAAAACATGAACTGTCAGTCCGTAGCTCTGCATTTTGGAGACTTATTGTTGAAGACTGTGCTAGTGCTGTCCAGCCTACCTTGCAGACAGCAGATACAAATGTTCATTAGGTGGGCAGCACTCTCAGAACAGCAGGTCTTAAATCCAGACTTCGGGCGTTTTCTTTTACCCTGAAAAGGGATTTTTTTCGTGTCCTGTGAGTTATTGTCTTTTTCTGAAAACATATATCTTTCTCTAATCCTCAGAACAAGAAATATAAATTATTAGAGTTCATAAAGAGGAATGACAATAGCCCAAGAACATGAAAGATGTAGTGCTGTTTTCCAAGGCATATCAGTACTGATGTGTTCTGAAATTTTAATTTTCCCTGTGATTTCCTGATAATTGTTTTCATTTCCAAAGGCATCCTTCAGTAATTTCTGAGAGCAGTCTGAATCATGCCATTTCCCATGACTCGAGCATATGTGGGTGAGTATATCCACAGCAATGACAGAAAACCAGAATGATTTTCCCACACTGCAGACAGATAACACGTTTCCCAGAACAGGCCAAAATCAGCTTCCAAAAAGACTTGGGAAACCACATGGATAGGGAGTACCTCCAGCTGGCTGTAGAGCTGGTTGGGCCAGAAGATGCTGAAGACCTCCACTGGTATCTTCTTACAGTTAAGTAAGGTGATAAATATATTTACAATGGGTCTTTGCCTGCATCTGAACCCAAAGCTGAATTCCTGTGCCTTTTCCAAATAGCACGGTGTACATGATGTTCTTCTTGTTGTTCTTCACAGGTACTTTCAGTCCTAAGATTTCACATGCAGGGCACTTTTTCGGTGTGCCACAAGCTCTCTGATACCAAAGCTTTACTGAAGCTAAAGGGCAATTGTTGCACGTTTCAGGAGTGGGATGCCATAGCTAGAACCTTCATTTATTTAGAACAAACTATGCATTAGTAGTTTTGCAAATCTTGACAAAATATTTACTTGCTAGTAGTCCCATTTTATATTTAGATGTTGTTGTCAATGATCCTCTTGCTATGAGTGATTGGTATTTTGGCCAGAAAAAGAGGAATGGTTTTAAGGCTCTCTGAGAAAATGCCTATAAGGCTTTATCACCTCTGAAATCAAATGTTGCTGTTGGAGCTCATCCTAGTTAAATGAATGGGGAAAACTAAATTCTGCCATGAGCATTTCCTATTAGCCTTATACCCTTTGCCAGCCAGGGTTTTGCTTGCATACTCATTCCTTTCATTTTTTTTCTTAATGTTTTGTAGAAGTCTTCCTGCATATGATGCAGTTCACATTTTCTTCTTGTTCCCACACATGCAGAGAAAAGTCAACTGTTTGATCAGTGCCAGTGGAAGGGCATCTGCTTCTGAGTACACAGTGTTACCTACCATTTACTGAGGAGGCATTTTCTTTTCTTCAGTAAGGAAACATCCACTAGACCTTAGTCCTGTGAGACCTCAGTGGCTGTGGGATCTTTGGTGTAGGTGTCAGTAGCAGCAGCTGGTGTAGTTATCACAGCCTGGATTTAAGGCACTTGGAAGGGAACGGCTCTGGCACAAACAAAGCAGACTGCAACCCCTTTGGTTCTTGATGAGAGGCATCACTGCCTCTCAGACAGCAAGAAACTGGTTTCCATCCTCTTCTAGTGTGACTTGTTGCTTTGAAACCCTTCTGCGCTCACATGTGACAAAACCAGGGAGGTGAGAGGGGCCAGGCCGGGGTGAGTGGGGTCTGCTCTGTGCTGTGCAGTTCAGAGAGGCCGTGGTTGTTGTGTCCCACTCCATGGGAGTTCATCCAAACATCACAAGCCTGAGATGCCCCCGGTGTCTGGCTTTATTGTTTTAATAACAATTTGTCAACAAGTCGGACTTGTGAGCTTGATGAATACAGATGAAAGATTTGAAATATCATTTAACTAATGGACTTGGGTAATTAGGCTGCAATAAATAGAAGTAGTCATCCCATAGGCAATTGCCTTAAGGTTACACCAGAATTTTATTAGCACTGAGAAGCATAGTAACAAAATATAGGCACTACAAGTAGTTTTATTTCCTTTTGCTCCTTCTGGATTCATTCAGCAGTTTCACCTGTTATTCCTGGTACCTTGTATTACCAGTTCAGCAGTCTGGCATGTTTGGCATTGTTGTACTTCCCATCCTAAATACTTCATGCATCAGTATTTCACTTAGGCAATTTCAGTTATGTTGCCAGCATCAAAGGATGTCATCCCGACTTTGTCTCTGGGCTGCAAGTACGTTGCAGAGGACCAAATGTTCTGTGGTTACACTCAGCGAGGGCTGGACAGACTTCCAAAAATATCTCTTGACATTGTATTGGTGATGAGAGCATTGCAAAAATCAGCGATACCCAGACTGTGGCTTATTTCACGTTTTTAGTTCCTTCTTCCTTAATCCTTGGAAAAGTTCCTTTTCCCCCTGCCTTGTCACCTCTTTCACTTGCACTGATAATGTCCAGATACATAATCCTGCTAATCTGGCATTTCTATCCAGAGTGATACTCAAGTTCTAGACAAACTGCTTCTGGCATTTGAATGTATTTGCACAACACCTTCTTTTCCACCGGTAGATGGCATTCCCCAGGAATAAGCTGGAGGCGTGGCTGCTTTCTGTATCTCCTGCTGGTCCAGCATTCCTGAGGAATAAACTGGAAGCACATCTGTTCTCTGTATCTCCCCTGGCCCCAGCCAGGAAGGTATTTCTATGGCAAGCTGATAACAAGCACAGACTCACAATATTCTCCCCAGTATTTCTAAACATGCATTTTATCTGTATCAGAAGTCACTGGGCATAGTGGATACTGAAAGTTCATGTAAATTCTGACTGTAAATTTATCCATTGAGGGTAATTACACACAAACCTGCGACTTCATTCTCAATAATTCCCTGTGCTGAAAATCCTTGGAGACTAGGAGGGTGTTCTGGGGAAGTTTCATGATATGGTTGCTTTTAATTTTGTGCTCTTTTCCCAGCAAAGCTTTCTGTGGCAGACAGGATTTAACTCACTGGGCCTGATCTGGTTTGGATGTTCTTTTATTAGCCCTTGGTTTTCAAAATCTCAGCCTTGATCATAACCAGAGGCAGATGATGAATTCTTGCATCAAAGGGAAACATAATTAGGGCTTTGCTGTTGAGAGTAGCCTGCATCTAGCAGGACAATGCAAGATTAAATAATAAACGAACATCAATTTTGAAAACACTCATTCATAAGGTACTAAAGTTAGATACCTGGCATGTTGGAAGAAAGGATATCAGAAACGTTTTATAAAATGCAAAAGAGAGTACCAGAATTAGCCATTTGTGTTGGAAGGCAGTGCACAGACCTGGCCTGATGTCAGACCATTCAAAGCTGAAAAGGCAACATGTTTGAGTTACATAGGTGCAATTTGGCTATATTACAATGTGTCTGAGGCTCATGTTTCCTTCTGTGATGTGGCTGAGGTAGAACCATTTAGCCCTCTCTTCATTCATGTGTTCGGGATGGAAGCTGAAAGACTGAAGAGAAAACTGAGCTTGAGTTCAAGCTCAAAAATCCCCCAAATCTCTAGAGGTGCTGCTGCAGTGACAGCTATTTTGCAGGGAAAGTGGGGGAAGAGGGAATTGCAACCTGGCTATTTGGACACCTGCTTTAGTTTTTGATGGATAACCCCTGGCCTTTTTTTTATTCCCCAGGAGGATGCTCTAATTGTAGAATTCCTGTATATAGACAGCTCCTTGCAAAGGAGATTTTGCCATGTAAAATTGAGAAAAGAAGTAATTAAAATCTATTCTTTGAGAGTTTCCTTTTGGCTAGCTTTTGTGGCTTCCCTCTCAGTGTGCTGAATATTTGTGGACCTTTTATTAAAATGCCACACACACCCGAGGCATGTCACTCTGTGTAGTGGTGGGAATATCACCTGGGGAAGGAGCATCTGAGAGGCATCAGAGTGCATAGGAGGTGTTAAAACATAGATGCAGTTGTACAGGTTTCTAGGTATAAACAGTCTTTTCATGAGGGGAAAAAGTACAGTTTTCTGAAAGGGTACTATTTAACAGAGCTACGGAGCTGGTATCTATGGAAACTTAAAAACTACTCTGGGGAGAGAGTTGAGGAATGGCAGGATAATTAGCATTAAATACCTCTTAATGACAAACATTTGAGTTGAATGTCTCACAGGAGACTTGCAAGCTTCAGAATTATAAATGAAAGAAATGCTTGATCATAAGGATACTCTTCCACTGTCAGAATAGTACAAAAATCTGTAATTTATCAGTCTATAAAGGATTCTCTGAAGCCATGGGCTGGCTGCCTAGGAGGATGTCACTTAGGGAGGAGATAAAGATCACGTCAGAGGTGATCCTGGGAAACTCAGCTCATGAAATGTATAATGTATGAAGGCTCAGCTCACAGTGTGCTGTGAACCAGAGACTGCCACAGGGTGACAATTAAAGAATGAGCTGTCAGATCATGAAGACTTCATTAACAGATGGTAACTGACAGCAGAATAATAGGGGACTTTAATGGGTAATAACATTTCTGATTGGTACATCTGTAATGATAAAAATGCCCTTTTCTTGCTAATACTGGGACCTGGTAATTATTGTCAGGGGGATTGTCTTGCCCTCAGATTTGCACTGCATTTTATAGTCATTGAACCAGCCTTCAGTGCCAGTTTAGGGATGGGAATTCCATCCCCTTTTCTCTTCCTTCAGCTGTTAATATTAACATTTTGATTTAACTTGTGATTTCACTTATACTTCCTTTCATGTTCCAAGTGACCTCATCTTGTTTATGAGAAAAATGAATGTTTTCTCCCTAAGCCTTTCACAAAAGTTTTGACCTTCCAGTCAAGAAATTCAAGGATTTCAGTGCTTGTGTATTTATTGTCTGACTCAAAAAACAGCTTCTGACATTGCTCTGCATTTTTGTATCAAAAATTGTCAACCACATCCACCTGTGTATGCTGTCTATGGGAGTCAAAACCCAGATTTCAGTGAAATATTTATTTGTTCCTGACCATGAAATATTTAAGAGATGGTCAGAAGAAGAAAGTGATCTGGGATTTATAGAAATCAATGAGACTTCTGTGTTTTTTCATGCAGCTTCACATCCCAGTCTAAATTTTCAGTGAATTACATGTCTTTTCATTTGTTGCTCTGCAGGGTCAATGGTGTAAATTACCAGATTCTGCTGAGTTTATAGAGCAGGTGCCTCCCAGGGCTAATCAAGACACCAGTGTTTGGGGTCTGTGCTTCCCAAAGACTATCCAGAGTGGCCTTGGCTTTGAACACTGGAACCTGAATTAGATGCCTGAAGTTACTGTGAATACTCAGACATCCACGTCTGTCTGATGGGACACAGTGTAGATTCATCAAATTAATTTTTCATCTTTCTTATAAGAAGGATGATAAAAAATCTGCTATATTAAAATTTGATACTCATCCTTTGATTATGAGTTCAGTTTTATTATTTGTACAAAGAATGTAATTGAAATTGAGTGGAAACACAGGTGCTGCACTTCTAGCTATGTGGTGAACTTGTCATCTCATCATAGAGATTAATGAGTTTTCTTCCACCAGATCAACCTTTGGATTTTCTCTGATGCAGAAATAGCTTTATTTATTCCATGGACAGGGTGAAGTGTTTTGTTTGTGAAAATTTCAGGGTGAAAAGGATATAACATTTCTCAGATACTCAAAGGTGTTTGCCCCTACATTGATCATGGCTGATCCATGCTGGTTTTTCTGAGAGGTGACACCATGGTAAATGAGAAATGATATTACAATTGCTAACGATAGATATTATTGGCATTTTCCTCTTCATCACCCGTGTAGGGTTTCTAGTGCTCCTTACAGTTAGAATCAAGTTCTGGTGCATCTGCTCAGGCTGTGACCACACTTTTGAGTCTAGCCTTAATGGGACCACTTAAACAATAAGAGGTTATTGGCTAAGGAGGATCTTCTCCATAAGAAAAAGCTCCCGTTGCCTTCCTGTGAAATACATCAGCATTTGTGGAAGTTGCCTGTATGTCTCTTCTGCAGCTTTTGGTTTGTTGGGTTTTGTTGGTTTTTCCCTCCTAGGATTCTCTTCTTTAGTCATCATGCAGAAGTTGTGGCTGCACAGGAACTTTTCATAGAAGCAGAGATGCACAGTGGATGGTGATTGTTGGTGAGGTCAGTGGTATAAAACCAACCAGAAGGTGTCATCTTAAAATATTTTTCTACATAGTCATCTGTGACATGAAATTAAGAAAAATGAGGGTTGTTTTGTTCCCATGACCATAGTCTTTGCTTTAACTAACTCTCACAATTTGATCTGCTGATAGCATCTTCATTTTCTTATTCAAAATGTTATACAGACTTTGCTCCTAAGCCAGTGTCAGAGGGATGCTCCCTGAACAGCTTGTGTTTTTCTCAGCTGCAGAGGCAGCAGAATAGCACATCCATCAGCACATCCCGAGCAGTCTCTACTCCTGTTCCAGTTTGCTAACAAGACTACCTAAAACCAGCAGAGCTGCTGTCTGCTTTGAAGGAAGCAGCTGCTTTTTCCAGCTGCTGCTTCTGTGGGCTGTGTCTCTCCATCTGTTTTGGTTACAACAAAGCCTTCATGTTTTGAAGGATCTGCTTCTATCCCCAGATAACCTTATCAGACCAGGATCCCTCTTAAAAACCAACAAACTATGTGAAGAAATAATTTGGGCAAGGCTTCCTGTTTCTGAGCTGGTATTTGCACTTTTAAATTCTCAGTTAGACTTGAAGTTCATGGCTCTGCAGTAGCTGTTAAGGGTGTTAAGGCTGCAACAAGGGCCATGCAGTAGCCCTCGTCGAGTAGCTGCTTTGGAGTGACGTCTATATAACTTAGATCAAAGTTACAAGGTGCTTATATAGCTTGAGTTATGAGATACCTATATAACCTGATATCAGTATAACCTAAATCATGACTTTTTACATATCTGTATAACCTGATATCTATATAACCTGAACCATTGGTCTTTTTACCTATATAACGTGATATAAATATCTTTCTATACAATGTAATGGCTAGTATATGGTTCACAGGTTGCTTAATGTTGAATAGACAAAAAATCCAATTTTTTTTTATTTTTTTGAAATAAAAAAAATATTTTTTTAATTTAAAAAAAATAGAAAAAAAATTTTTTTGGATCCAAAAATCCAAAAAAGGGGTGGATACTACTCACCAGGTGGATAGTTTCAGAGATAGGTAAGTATGGTACTAATGAAAAATTGGCAAGTGCAAAGCCAATTAG
>WAAG01022833.1:15646-51941 GCA_013390105.1 Tichodroma muraria
TGTAAATTGGTTCTGTGTTTGTGATGTGTTGTAGTGACACAGTGACACTGAGCAATACCTCCTGTATAAAGATAGCACAGCTCTTGACAATGGTGGGTGAGATAGGTGGAGATACCCCCTCACCACCAGCACTGCAATAAACAAATACCTGCTCTATGGGCACTGGTCTGTGGGGATTTATTTCCAGCCCAGCTTTAGGGCATCAGGAGGAAGATGCTTTAGAAGAGAGCAGTGGTGCCAGGCTGAGCCTTCTTCCTTTAGAGTAAGATTATGTATATCCTTTCCTTTCCTTTCCTTTCCTTTCCTTTCCTTTCCTTTCCTTTCCTTTCCTTTCCTTTCCTTTCCTTTCCTTTCCTTTCCTTTCATTTCTATCCATGGCCTCAGAAAGCATAAATGAATAACATCATGAGTAAAGTATAAGAAGATGCCATGTATCTACAGTATTTAGGCTAACCTGATTTCCCTAGAAATCAGTCCCTTTTCTAGTCACAGGTAAAATATTTGCTGTATTTTTCTTGCACCTAGGAGAGGGGTTTCGTGTCACTTGTGCTTTTTTTGGGTGCAGCTGTAATCTGCTCTATTACTGATTTCATGTTGTCTTTTCCTAGACTGAGTAAGGTTTCTCCATGCATGTTTATATGCCTATATACAGACACACCTGAAATGCATTTTCTGTCCTCTCTTAAAACTCATTGCTTTTGCTTGGATTTCTGCTACTGTTTTGATCTTTCAGCCCCCACTTTTATGCTTTATCCTTGAATTTTGTCCTGGCTATGCAAGTTTCTGGAGGACTTTTTGGTTCCCATGCAGTACAACAGCTCAATGTAAGTGGCATTGCAGTGTGATTCACACTGAAAATAACCAGCTTTGGTCCTGGCCTTTTATTAAGAGCTTCTTGTTTTTATCATTCCCAAGTATGTATCAATTCTGGCAAGGAGTTGTGACAAGTTGATTTTAGCAGGCTAATTGGACAAGTGACAAGTACAGTAACTCCTTTCAGTCTTTCCAGTTCAGTATCTGGGACATTTCATTTTGATCTATTATATAATTTGACAAAACAGCCTATGTGTTGATATTAGCAGAGTCCTATAAAGAACAATGTTTGATAAACTCAAGGAAATAGCTACAGATCAGCATGGATGAGGCATATAGAAAGTAAATGTATGGAAATATGGGATATTCCATTTAGGACCAGGTTTGTTTGATACAGTTAGAGGAAACCACTTGCTGTTATCTTCCTATTAGCAGCAGCAGAGCTCTGAACAAAAACATTGTCTCTGCCAGCCCCTCTCAGCCTTATCTTCTCAGAGGTGAAAGATCTGGCTCAGTACCAGTGTTAACTCCTGCACAGCAGCACCTTTTTGTGATATGGGGAATTAGGAGACTGTGCCATTTCTTGGCAGCTTTTGGGAGGAGTTTGTCTGCTGCCTTGTCAAAAGCAGGATCTCTCACTGGGCACATTTTTTAGAAGCATATTGATGATATATTCCTGTGAAGGCTTTTGAGGTCATCTGCTGTATTTCAGTGCCTGCTCATTCCTCCAGACTTCAGCAGGAAAACAGGAGCTGGTGTGTCACACAGGGTGCTGTGGTAGGGCTGACTGATGTGCTGTTGCCACTGACAACACGGGAACCTTGGCATTTTTGTACTTGGAATGGAGTTAATGAATGGAAGGAATCTGGGATGAAAAAGTCAGTGACAAGCACGTGCCAGGGGTGTGGTTACAAGTGCTGCAGAATGCTTGATACCAAGAGAAGGATGTTAGTAAAAGATGCTTTTTATGAACAAGATTGGGAAAGTATTGGAGTTTTATCTGTCTAGAAGAAGGCTGCATATTTAGTGAGTTACAGATGAGATAGGAGACGGGCATGAACAAAGTTAGTCAACTTTTATTCATCAGCACCGTCATGAACACAGAAGAAATAGTTTTCATCCCCTGGGAATACCACACTGCCAGACACTTCCCACCCTGCTGGGCACACCCATGCTTCCCTGTGCCACCAGCCCCTGGAACAGGTGCTGGGTACACCACAGCAATACAGCCTGGGAGCTGGGGGAATTAGGCCACCCTCTACTGCCTGTGCTTTAATGCAGCTTTAATTAGATTTTTATTGCTTGCTTCCACCAAGCTTTATTCCAGCCACAGTTGGGGTCACTGTCCTACCATGGATGGGGCTGAGCTTTCTACCTCAGGAATATTCTTTGCTTTTAAGTTGTCCTTTATTTCAAACAGCATAACAGCTATCCTGTTCAGAGAACAAGGATATAAGAGGAGGGGATCTAAAAGGATGTAGTAAAAGAAAGAGCAATAAAGTATAATAATTAAAGCTCTACCTATCTAATAATTATTATCAATATTGTTATTTTCATAGAGCTTTAACAATTAATTTTGTCTTATATTGGTATTTAAATGGAGTTGCCTTTGTATTAGCAAGAGAAGAATTTTTGTTTAAAGTACTTAGTGGGGATATTGCCACTCATGTTGGTGTTTCAGTTTTCTGCTGTACCTCCAGAAGTTGTAACTAAAAGGCTCAGCAGTGTCTCAGTCATTGCCCAGCTCGTGGAAGTCGTGGTGCTGAATTAGTTTCCTTGCCATGCTGCTCAGGGTTCCCTGAGCACAGCCCCTGCTGGTTCCCTGCGGGGACAGAGGGGAAATGGGTGCTGGTGATGTGGGAAATCCGATCCTCTGTGCAAATGAGATCGTCCAAACTCCCCACCGGGGCTGAGGATGGGCCCACCCTGGGTCTGAGCCTTTGTGCATTCCCTGTGAGCATTTCTGCACGGTGCTGGGGAAGCTGAGAGCTGGACTGAGCCTGTGGAGATCCTGCTGGCTGTACAGTGGCACCTACAGAATGTTACATTTGAAAGGGACTTGCAAAATTACTGCCTTTGAACACTTCAGATATACTTTAGACTATATTTGTCGTGCTGGATATTTCCTGTGTTTTTCCTGTGTTGGAAAGCAAGGAGGGAAGCTGGCAAGGGAGAGAGCTCACTAGCAGCAGTCCTGTTTAAGGACAGTCTCTGGTTGGTTTGTGACGAGCCCGACTGTACGGACAGGGCAATGATCCCAATCAGCACACAGTGCTTTGCTTTGCTCCCAACAAAAAAGGTTTATCTAAAGGAAGAGCATAAAAACAACATTAAGAATGTGGAATTTATTTAATTTTATTTAATTTCATTTTATTTTTAGCTGGTCAAGATCCATTTTCTACTTTAGTGGAATATGTTCTACATTACAGATACTATTCCAGAGTGGGGATGTGTACAAAGGAAAGAAATGCAGTGGCTTCAAATACTTTAATATTTATAATTTTTATTTTTAAATAAAGAGGGGTCTGGTTTTGAAGGGTAAGATTTGCAGCTAATTAAAGGGCCACCAGGGAGGAAATCAGTTTGGATAAACCCAAAGGGTTTTTTTCAAAAGAAAAATAATACTTTATTTTACACTACTTAATAATTATTTTATTTATTTATTTTGGTATAATTTAAAGGTAGTATATATAGGTTGAAATGCATCTTCTCATTGTCATATTTGAATTAAAAGATTTCACTAAACAACCAAAATATGTTTTTGGAAAGAAAAAACACCTCCTTTTTTCATACAAGCTAAATTAACAAGATGTTAATTGAATGGCTTGCAGTTGTTTGGAATCACTGGGTCACATATTCTATGGTTTTATAAACCACAGACCTTAGACTGTACCCCAGTACCTGCTTTACTGAACAAAAAACCCTGTATTTTATCCGAAACACTTCTTTCCTGAAAGGCCTTTAACGTATTTTTAAAATTCCCAAGTAGCTTATGAATTTTGTAAGAACAAGAATTGGCTTTATCATTTAAGTGTGTATGTAGTTTTCTGTTGTGTCATTATTGGAGCACGTAGTAAGATCATTGTGGTTATGCACAAATTGCTGAGCAGATTGCAGAAAACCGAACACCAGAAAAGCAAATCCGCAGGTCCGGTGTGCTCCGCATCCTTTCTTCTGCTTCTCCTGCCCAGGCTGAAGTGCCTGTGTCTTCACTGCTCTGACTGGCACTGGAGGGAGCACACTGAGACAGCTCCAACTTCCCAAACCGCCATCTGCTCAGACAATCATACACCCACTGACAAGTGTTTGTCAGAAATCACTTCAGGCTAATTCATCTCTTTTCCGACACACTTTAGTAGCTAATTTTTAAGACCTAAATCCGTCATTACTACACATTAGCTGTCAAGATAACAACACAGCTGTCCTCTGGAAAAAAGAACCTAAAGTACTTGAACTATCACAAAATTATAGGAGAATTGCTTTTAAATGGCCATGTTCAAAATTTTAACTGAGATGAAAGGAAGCGTAGATCGAAACAACATATCCCGTCTCCAACAGCTGCATTTTGTTGCATCATTAGTAAATTTAATTTTGTTTTGTTTACAGTGAATGAAGAGGTGCAATGATCATGCAAAATCACTAGTGCAAGTGATTTTCATTCTCTTCAATCATGCCTTCTTCCTGACATAATTGTGCCTAACATTTTGTTGCATTCTGCATCTGGTGTTATCATGATTTCATCCTTACATTTAATCACTGCATCTTAGCTATTCATTCAAAGATGTGGTCAGCAGCTCTAGAGGGGCAAGAAGTTGAAGAGTCAGTAATGGCAATGATGCCAGTGAAAATTTTGACAGTAATAAGGCAAAAAACCAGCATTCACTCTGTTATACAGTGCTAAATGCCCGATATATGAATCTCACAGCATTAGTCATAAAGCTGAAGCCTGTTTACAGTTTCTGGTTTTGCCCAAAGTCTCTATTTATTCCCATCAACTCTTAATTTCAATTTTAACATCTGTTGGAAAAATCTACCTGCCCATTGTTTATGTCCAATTAAAGAAAACATTTTGCTGTGGGCTGTGTTCCTATTGTACTCTGCAGTCAGTTGAGGAACACCTCGCATGGGCCTTGTTTAATACCTCTGGTGCTCCTGACAGCTTTGAGGCATCCCAAAAAGAGCCTCCTTAGCTCTTTTAAGGACTTTCCCCAGAGAGGTGAGTATCTGAAGAAGGGGCCTTCCCAGTCCCAAAGGAACATGATCAATAGCTCTTCTGTTGCAGGTGAGCCTTAGCCAAGCACTCTGCATGAACTTGAATTCCCACTATTATGTACAATCCTACAGTAAATCAACGTCTAGATTGAAAGTTCCCTCAGGTGAGAGGGTGGCTGAAGTGCAGATATGTCTCAATATATGCAAAATAATGAAAAGGAAAGGAAATTACATTTGTAAATATAACATTGTATACATATATAATATATAATATACATGCCTATAATTACATATAAATATATGTAAATATATTTATATATTACATTTTTATATATATAAAGTATATTTTATAATGCTTTATACTTTATAAGTTTATACTGCCACAAAAGAAAATCTAAAGACTGAAGAGATACCTGTCAAAGAACACCAGTTATCTAACCCAATCTGTAAAAGCCAACTAATTAACAGCAGTCTGCTGTTATGTGACACCATCCATCCTCTGCCATAAAAGTGGTTTGCAAACGCATTACTGAAACATGCAGTAAAAAAAATATTATTTGCATTTTACACTGCAGAAATGGAGGTCTAGAAAGACTACAGTGGTTGCCATGGCAACAAAGAAAATGTGTGCCAAAATGAGAAAGGTACACAGGAATGTTTTACTGTCTTATGTAGTGGTGTCTTTCTAATTTTTTTTCTTTTGTGTATACTTGTTTCTTTCCCGTCACTGTCACATCTCTGCTGGCTTGGCTCAGCTGATTATTCCCCATATTTCGTAGACATTTTCTAATTTGCAAGCCTTATATTAACTAAAAAATTTTTTCCATTGTGTGTAATTACATAATTTGATCTTTTGATTTGATTTGTAGTTTAAGGTTGCCTTGTACTGAGACATGGTTAAGAAGACACTATTTTAAGACATCTTAAAGCAGAAATAGTCTCTACTCTCCAATGAGATATATCTATGTCCACAAAAGAGAATTAGTACCAGCAGCAAATTAGAATGAGGAGATTTTTATTTTTTTTTTTGGATAAGAACACTGGCTAAAACATGCTACTCTTCAGGCTTTTAACTCTGGAGCATGTTTTCAGTTGGCATGAACAGGCATCGCTCCAGTGAGATCAGCGAAGGTCTGGCTGAGAGTGACTGAGTTTGTTTCCTCCATATGTTCCTGTAGAGCGGTGGTTTTTTCATAAGCCCACATGTGGAAGGCAGGGATTTCCTGGCCCAGCTGGCTGCTCGCTCTTGCCTGTAGTAACTGGAGGCACCGGGGCTGCGCTGTGGAGAGCTGAGGCTCCTCTTGCCCAGTGGGGTGTGTTCCCACCAGGCTTTGAACCACCGCAGCTTCACTGATGCCTTTGTGGCACTTGCATTGGAACTACTGTGATGTGACTGTTCGTGATGTCTGGGACACCCAGATGAGCCAAATCCCACATGTGGGGTCTGTTTTACCATTGTGTTTCTTCAGTTAAAATTACTGAAATACCAAAAGACAATTAATTATCTTTTAGCAGTAAGACACCAGTTCCTCTCTACATTTCCTTAGGTCTTTTTAATAGAATTTAATTCCTATTAATTTCTGTAAAGCAATTAATGACCTTCTGTGATTTTCAAACTCTATTTGCTGTGTCACGTTTTGAAGTGGAAGCCTATTTCAGGTTTCAAAAGAGTTCTGCATACGAGCACCCTTCACTGTTTTAGTATTTCAAGGGAAACAGCAGGTGAAAAAATCTATTTGGGGCCTAAAGCTGAGGATTTTAGAAGCATCTCAGTGATTCATCTCATTCACAAGAGCAACAGCAGTGAGATTTCATTCAAAAGTGTGAGAGCTGAGAACAGGATGTAAGGACAAGCACTTTCTCTTCCTCCTCTCAAACTCAGGAGTGTCAGTGTTCCATGTAAAATACTGCCAGTTCTCTGGACTTCACACACACCTGGTCAATCTTACACAAGAAAAAAAATAAACTTGGGAAAAAGTGCAAAAAAGAGTAGCTGAGGTAAATGGAAAATGTGCTGTACAAAAGGAGTCTGTGACTTGCCAAATGAGGTTCAGGAAAGCACTAATTCATGCTCAATAATAAATTGGATGGATTAACATTGTAGGGAGAAAAATAACTGTTTGAGTTCAAGAAAATAACTGATGGTCTGCACTCTGCATGCGCATGCAAGCTGAGAAGTGGAAGGTTTCCAACAATAAGAGGACTGTTTCTATTTCCAGTATGAGGGGAAGGAAACCAACTGCAGAGGAGTTTTCAGACCAAATGGAGCTTAATATGTCCATGACACTTGCAGCAGCAATCACTGGCTCTGGAAATCAACTGCTAGGGCTGTGTCTCTTTGAAATAAAACAACTCCTTTACAAGGATCAGGGATAATTAACCAAACAGTGTGTAAGTCTTATATAATGGAACACAATCTGCCCCCAGCTATTTTGTAAACAAAACAAATAGGGGTAAATGAGGTGTCCTGATCTCAATATTGTGCCAGTGTTTCACTTTGGTCAGAAGGAATTGATCTTCCCACAGTAAGCCCTGAGGAGTCGCTGAATTTATTGTACCTATTTAGAAGAAGAATAATTGAAACATGTAAATACAGGAACCTCCATAGCCATAACGCTGTGGTTATATAGTTACTCATCCACCAACACCCCCAAGTCTTTCTCCCCGGGAATAGTGTCAGTTCATTCTCTGCCCAGGCTTTACCTGTGCAGAACCTTGCACTTGGCTTTGTTCAGGTGCATGAGGCTCCTTTCAACCTGTGAAAATCCCACTGGATGGTATCCCTTCCCTCCACTAAAGTACTTAAGCTGCGCCAATTTAAAGACACTTCATTTACCAACACACTCTCCTCTGAAAACCTGACCTTGCCAATAAGCTTTTGGGAGGGATTCAGATCTTTAACTGTAATTTTGTAACTAATTGTGATAGATGACAACTATATGTGTACGGTTAAATACCCATGCCCGGTGTAGCGCTTAAATTCTGACAGCATTCAACAGAATCCTCTTAGGGACTAAGCCATTCTCTTCTTGGGGTTATGATGGGCAAGGGTTGGTTTCAGCGGACCTACGGAAACTCCTCCTCCGGTCACGTCGGGATGGTCTGGGCTGCTGTTGAGCTCTGACCGCGGGCAGCTGCGGGCGCGGTGCCGCCGCTGCAGAGCAAGCGGGATTTGGGACGCGGGAGCTGCTCCATCGCCTTGTCGGAAATCCAAGGCAGCCCTCTGGTGGCCGCTGCTGTTTCGGAGCAATTGCTTTGGCTTTAATCCCCATCGGCCCTTCTCGTCACAGCTCGAAACACGCGGGGCGGGCTCGGGAGAAGCGCTGGGGCGTGAAACAGACCCGTGTTCTACATTTCGGTCAGGGGCTTTCTGTGTACGAACCGGCCGGGGCTGGGAGCAAAGCGGGGCTACCCGGCGCTCCACAGAATTCCGTCCTCTAAGTCGTGCTCTGGGGGTTTAGTTCGTTTATTTGTTGTTGATTTTTTTAATTTTTTTTTTTTTTTCTTTTTGAGGGTGCTGATTGTTGGGCGCTTTTACATTTTTTGCGGCTTGGCCGCTCCTTCTTTTCGGGCGCTGTACATCCGCTCTCGGCAGGGATGGCAGCATCCCCAGCCGGCAGGCTGCGTGTGGAACGCCCGGGCCNGCCGAGGGTACGGGCTGCGGGTGCCTACGGGCGGGGAGGGAGCGGGCGGGCAGGGCAGGGCAGCCTCCGTCCGCGCTTGGGCGGTGCTCGAGGGATGCCGGTGGACGGTGCGGACACGGGGGGCGGCCAGGTCAGGCCGTGCCGTCCGCGCTGCTCCGCCGGGGTTCGGATCCCCCGCGGGCCGCGCCCCGGGCAGGGGAACGCCCGCTTGGCTGGACGTCCCTCGCAGCCGGCCGGCGCCGCAGCCGCCCCCCGGCTTGGGGCGTGGGCAGCGGGCTGGAAACGAGGGCAGGGATGGCTCTGGAAACCAGCACTAAAATGTGGTGGGCTCTTTTTTCCTTTTAATCGTGAAGTTCTGATTGTTTCTCAGTGCCTACAATGGGTGCTGAAATGGGCGTCCGGGAACATGTGTGGGCTTGAAACGCTTCACCAAGGGTAATTCAAGACGTGCTGTAGAAGGCAGCAGGTTGATGACAGACCTTGGGCTGAGCAGTTCTTTGGGACCAGAGGAGTGAGTGAGTGGTCGAAGTGACAGTTTGTGGGGTTTGCTTTACTCCCGCTCCTCTTCCCAGATCTGCAGCGGGAAGATGCCGAAAGTGATTGGAGTGCTGACTCCTGGAGTGACTATGGCAGTCGTGACAAACCAGGGACTACTTTGGGAAGGACTGTGCCAGACGGGAACGTGCTTTTTCCAGATATTTTTCACACCGATCACCTTTTGTTTTACGAGCGATTCAGAGCTTACCAGGATTACATCCTCGGTAAGTAATTTTTTCATAGGAAAATAAGGTAATGTTAGTTTTCTTGAAATGACTTTAAGCAATTCAGTTTAATGGGAATCAGTTGTGATTGGAGTCAGACTGTGAGATGCTTTTAGTAATGAGGGCTGGAAAAGATACAGCGTCCTGCCATCACTTACGCTGTAACCTCAGCTGCTTCTTGCTGGTGGACCAGGAAGCAGTAATTTTGATATAAGTAAATAAATATGAATGATGGAAAGGCAGAACTGTTAGTAAGTAGTGGAATCTGTGCCTTGTTTCAGCTGGTCGTCCTAAAATTATTTTGTGTATTGTAAATCTGTGTAAGATAAGGCACGGGTTATATGTTTAATACCAGTGGCACTGAAACCTTCAGTGTCTGGAATGTTGAGTCCTGGATGTCTTTCAGAGGAGCACAAACCAGCAGAAATTCTGATAGTTCTCATAAGCGTAACAGAACGCAGTCCAACTTTAGAGGTGGTAGAGGAGCATTTAAATTGCGTTGACTTTGATTTTTCAGTGATCTGGAGACCTTTTCTTCCATTTCTTGCATAGATGTAGCGTCTTAAATTTCTTTTTAGCTGACTGCAAGGCTTCTGAGGTGAAGCGGTTCATGGCTGAGTACCTGGAGAAGGTCCTTGAGCCCTGTGGCTGGCAGGCGGTCTGGCGCACCGATGTGTTTGAGGTCCTCGTTGGGGTGAGTGGATGGCTGCTGCTCGTTTGTCTCCACTTAACATAATTTACCTCTCTAACAGACTGTTCTAAGTCTCTCAATGTCCGGGTCATACACCCGTGTTGCAAGCCTTTTATGTTCAAACTTGCATTTCCTACACGTGGCTGAGGAGGGAAAAACTTTGTGGCCCCTCTGTTCTTTGCTGCCCACTTAGTGATAGAATGGCCTTCACTGGCCCAGACTATCTCTTTGCTATCCCTTTGCATTGTTTGTATTCTGTGGGCACTTTGAAAAATGAACCTCAAAGAGTCCCAAAGGGCTGTGAGGCATTGATTTATTTGAGTCTGAGGATATTGCTTTTGCCATTTTTTAAAAACAGCAGCACAAAAAAAGGTGGGGGGGAAGCAACTTACTAGCCTTGTTATGAGCATTGTGAGGGATTTGAATCAAATTTTGGATGTGGAAAAGACTCTAGCTGTGGGATTGTGAGAAGCTTAACTCTGGGTTATCACTTCAGCTGAGGAGATGGCCTTGGCTGTAGGGTGCCATTTGTGTTGGTTTGTGGGGGTCAGTGGGACCTGGCGTGGCGCTGACTGAGGCACAGCACATTCCCCTCCCTCAGCTGGATCTGTGGTTCTGAGGGATTTCGGAGCTCTTTGTTCCCGCAGGTGGTTGGTGTGAATTTCCCGGCCCTGAAGGCAGTTGTGCAGCTCAGTGAGCCGTTCCTGTGCGAGTCCCAGGACAGCAGCTTTACCCTGGAGTGCATGCAGGAGCTCCTGGAGCTGAAGGAACATCAGATCCTGCTGCAGGAGCTGTGGGTTGTGTATGATGAGTCGGGAGAGTTTGACCAGACAGCACTAGCCATAGAGCATGTCAGGTAGGACAACTGCACCCTGCTGGTACCCAGGGGGTCCTGTCCTGAATTCTTGGGCCATGCTGGCAGCTCCACAAGCCAAGCTTTCCACAGTAAATCTCATGACGGGTGCTCTGAGGAGACTGCTTTCCCTTTCTTTTTTTACCCCTGAGTTCTTTGGACTGTATCACTTGGAGACTAATACACCGTCCTTTCTCTTCAATAACATTTTGTTGGATTTTTTTTTTTTTTTTGTCCCATTCTTCTTTTTGCATTTTGCCTCTTCCCCTAAATTTGCTCTTTATTCTTTAGGTGTCTATTCACATATTCTACTTTTTTTTTTTTCTTTATTATCTGTCTCTTCCACCTCCTTTTCTTTCAGGCACTACATGCTGTTTGAAACATCTCTACAAATAGGCTGTAGGACTGGACAAAAAAAAGCTAAAGTAGGAGGAATGACCTACATTGTCAGAAAGAAAGTTTAGCTGAAGGGTGATTGGCCAAAACCAAACAATCAAAAAGCCTCAGAATCTGAAGAGTGTCAGTCTTTTGATAATCTTTTTCAAGTTGTCAAGAGTGACACTTGAAAAGCAAGTGTTAGTCTTGCTTTTCAAGTCCAGGTTTTAGCTGTTCACTCCCTTTTAAGGAAGTAGGACACAGGTTATTATGCATTTTGAGCTTAGACACAAAATAAAACTCTTTATGCAGGAAAGCAACAGGCAGGAAAAATGACTTTGTGTGTACTGAGCAGCGTACAGGACAGTAACATGAATTTAGAGAGAGGCAATGCTTAGAAGTGAATTCTCAAATTGGTTACATTGTGTTTCTAGTGCTGTTGACTCTGCTCTCCTCTGTACGATTTAACGCTTTGCTTCCTTAGGTTCTTCTACCGATGCATCTGGAGGACGTGGGATGAGGAGGAGGAGGATGAGTTTGATTACTTCGTTCGATGTGTTGAGCCCCGACTGAGACTGTGAGTGCAACACCTTTGCTGTTCTTGGGGCAGAACCACTGGAATCTGTCATGTGGGAATAGTGACTCACAATTAGGTGCAAAAAGCCCCTGTTAACTTGTAAACCAAAGCAAGTTTGTTCTAACAGCATTCACTGTCTGCTGGCCAAAATCTAGTATGGCAGGAGAGCACAAATGAGGCTGCCACTTGATTTGTGAGCCTTGGTGTTCCATCAGATGGTGCCCCAAACTTAGCAATAGTCACCCTCACACTGGTACAAGTTGAAATCCTAATAAAAGCTGGCATGGGATGCTCCATTCTTTACCTCTGAGCATAAAATAAAAACCACAACAGAGCTGAATGTAAACAAAACCTTGTAAATTTGTTGCATATGGATAAAGCCTTATGAAATAAGAGCCTTATTACCCTTGTAAAATCATGGATTAGGCCTGTTACTTTGGCTAAGTACTGCTAACAGCTAGCCTGATATGTTCCCGTGAGAGAGGAATCTGCACCTGTGTCAAGAAAGACTTTACCTGTGTGAAACATATTCTGTCCAGGAGACAAGAATGTCGACATTGTTAGGACAGTTTTTGATGGACACGTACACTAGCAACTACTACCCAAAGAACTGAGTCAATTAGAGTTCAACACGATGCCTTGAGAAAACCATGTGAATATGAGCCGCGCAGAATAAAGATTGGCTATGGTGGATGAAGAAACATGTCTTTTCTGTCCCTACTGCAACACATTGGTCATTCTCCAGGAAGAATGTGTGTGACTCTTTCTCAGTTTGTCTAATAAAGGCTTAGATATTACCTTCTAAATTGTTACTCTTTTTTTATGGCTGTGCTTATGCCTTTTTTTTTTTTTTAGGGTGAGTTTCCGACAGTTGTAGACAGTCTTTTAAGGTGGGTGGGCAGCTGCTTAGAAAGTAAAATGTTTGTGTTTCTTCAGATTTTCTAGTTTTGCTGCTTTCAAATGAAATGGAGCAGCATTGATGTAGACTGCAGAGAACGCTGACTCAAGTACTGATGCAGAACTCCTCAGGTTCTCTCCAGTCTCATGTTTGGTCTTTGAGGATTGTGAATGTGCCCTGTGCTGACCCTTTGCTCTGAATTGCAGGCACTACGACATCCTGGAACACCGGGTGCCTTCTGGGCTGGTAGCTGATTACAAGAACTTGTTGTCTCAATGTGAAGGGCTTTATGAGAAGTTTTTAAATGTGAGGAACAGCATATCAAGCAATGATTCGGACTCAGAAGCAGAAAACGTTTCCATGGTGGAAGGACTGAAATTGTATGACAAAGTGGAGCACTTAAAACAAAAGCTAAAACTAATTGAGAATCCTCTGTTGAGGTAACTGGTGGGTTTGTGCAGGGAGGAGGCTCCTAAGGGGGATCACCACTCAGAGGAGGTGGTTACTGAAGGAAGAGCTGTTGGCTCCGTTGCTCTTGTTGCAGGTATGTGTTTGGTTACCAAAAATACGGCAGCCTCCAGGCCAAAGGACTGAGACCAACGGGTGCCAAGGTCATTCATGTCGTGCCCTGGACCATGACTGCAAATCTGCTCCACCTGTTGGCAAGGGATAAACTTTGCCCAGAGTCTTGTGAAGACTTAGAAATACAGGTACAGTAGCAGGAATTGTCTGTCTGCTAATAGTGTTTCCTCTCAAGAAACAATGTGAAAGAATAAGTTAATTTACCATGTGTAAGATACTACAGTGGTGGATTGTTTTTTCAGTTAAAAAAAAAATTGCTGATTTAAACAATAAGTGGCAAAACTGGATGATTCAAATAATTTCTTTTAATTCATTTGTGCCTGTTGAGTACTCTATGCGAGCAGCTTCCTGTATGTAGGAAAGAGATGAATCTGTAATTATTGTACAGTGAAACATTGTAAGACATGACACTTGAATTTAGTTTTGAAATGCCCATGAATCTTGATGCTGCTGATAATGATCTAGGGTTTGAGGAAGAAGTGTAGTTTTCTTGCTTTGGTACTGTGTAGGAAATGCATTTATTTTAGGAGCAGTCATGTTTAGTTTTAGTGAATTCATACAAGACTTGCTACTTCAGCAGTTAAGGAGAGGCTGAATTCCTTGGACCCAAGTGAAATGGTTTGCTGTATTCTGATTATGTTCATGAATTACAGATTTCCAGAATGGAGCCATGGGGAAGGTGAACTTTTAGGCTATAAATCCGATTTTCGGAGTTGGCAACTGAAAAAGTGCTCTTATCGTGCTTACACTGGAATTTGCTGGGAAACAATAAATGTGTAGTTTTTCTGTACTATTTGTCATTCTTCAGTGTGGAATCCCTCAGTAATGTTCATGAAGGATATCAGCCTGCTCTCTTTATCAAGGAAAAGGATCATGTGGACACTGTTTACCACTGTGGTATCTGAACTCTGTTTGGGGGTGACTTGTACAAGGAGCAAACACCAGAGTGTTCAGACCAGCTCAGATCTACTTGCTGAATTGTTTGTTTTTTATTTTCTTTACCTTCTGTCATCTGTTTCTTCATGGCAAATTCATGGTAAATCACTTAGGCACAGCTGGAGTGTTGGCTTGGAATCAAGGCCATAGTGAAGTTTGCATTGGGGTGCATGTGCTCCTTGATCTGTGTGTGCCTCAGTTTTCTCCTGGGGGGGAATGGGCATGACACAAACATCAAAGTCACGTTTTAAGGCTGGTTTTGTCTGCAGAGGGCTACAATTCTTGAATTCAAAGTAGAAATTTTGTATTATTAGTGCCATTGAAAAGGTTTCTTTTAAGCAAAAGCAGCAACATTTAATTGAAAGCAAGCTCTATGGGCATAAATGCATCCATTTTTACAGCATTCTTTGAGAGCTGATGGTGTTTTTTTGTCTTTTGCAGTTTCACCGTGATCCACTGGCAGCTGTAAATGCCTGTTATGAAGGAGACAGAGTCATCATCTGTCCTGGCCATTATTTTGTGGATGGCGTGTTCTCCATTGCTGATTCAGTGGAGCTAGAAGGTAGCAGGTTTGCTAGTCTAAAGGTCCTTAAACAAGCAAATGGAATGTCTGAAACTAGCTCTGTGTAAGGATTACTCTTTGCAGAGCTTACCAGGGGCATTTGCTTTTTTTCTTCAAAGTATTCCTGTTTCTGCTGTAGAGCTGTGCCTAATGCAGGGTGAACTGTTTCATTAACCATAGTGCAGATAAACTGCAGATTTTGCTGCTTATTAGCAAATTCATCATTTCCTCCTATTTGTCTGCATAAATGATGATTATGTAGGTAAAAGAGAGGATTCAACAGAAACCTAAGGGTCTTGATGGTTGTAATAGTGGAAACAGAGAAGTAATTGTGATAGGCTTCTACTAACTTAGAAGTACTTGAGAATTGTCTTCGTTCTCTGTGTGTCTGGATGTGCCTCAGGGGCAGCCTCTGAGCCCAACTGCTGCTCCAGCCCCAGGGAGTGCAGGGGGAAGGTGCCAGGAGGTGCTGTTAGGATTTATCGATGGCACTTGGAGCATGTTGGTGATGAGGGAGCAGGGGCTGCCAGCCTGGCTCTGCAGTGCACGAAGCACGCGGGTGGAGGAGGGAACTTGTGATGAACGCATTTTTTCTGCAGAAACAGACACAACAGATGTGTTTTTAGGATTTTTCTTGCAAAATATTTGTGTTTTAAACACTTGTGCTTTGCCTAGGATATGTTGCTGTCTCTCTCTCACCATTCTTGATTTTTCAGTGTATCCTTCTGCTTTAGGCAGGCACACACAGTTGCAGTGTTATAGTCTGTTTATCACTGGGGCTTCTGCAGCTGTTCAGATCCTCATTTAGTTGCATTTTTATCTTGTCAAAGCTTCTTAATGAGAAGAAGGCTGAGAGTTTAATTTCCTGCTGTTCTGGACTTTATTTTTTTTGCCCTTCTTGTTTTATGAGTCATTTTCTTTCTTGCTTATCTCTCGTGTGTGTTTGATTTAGACAGACACACATTGTGATAACCAGTGCACCTGCAGGACAAGGGACCTCAATAAAGTGTTTTATTTATCTCAAGAATGACATTGTTCTAAAATTGTGTGTGGTGCTATTTATTGCTTTTCTAGCTTTGAGGAAACTGAAATACAAATGGTGCAGAAGCACACATTAAAGGATGAGCTGCTCTATTTTAAGAAGCAAGGCATATAAATATGTATTTTTAGTACAAACTGTGCTCTGAATAACAAGTACTTGTCAGGTATTTAATCTTCTTATAAGGACTCCTATTAGATAAGGTATTATAGCAATAGGAGCAGCCAGGAACATTTGAAGTAGGAGCATCAAGACAAATTCTGCTAGCACTAATCTGAGCAGCTTGCTGCTTTGGTGGCTTTTTTGGGATGGAGGGGTGACTCATGAAAGATATGTCACTTTGCTTAGTAGAGCTTCTATTTTTTCCCAGCCACTGTGAAGTTAGTACTAAGGTTGTAAGTATGAAGACTAGTAAATCTGGGATAAATAAAAACTTACAGGAACTAAATAAGGTTAAAGCAGTAGCAGTTGCAGGAGTCATGATAAAGATAACTTCCATGCCTGAAAAAAAGGTGTTGCAAAGGCACCTAAGAACTTCCCTTCTGCTTGTGCCACAGTTGTTCCAGCTGGCTGGGAACCTGCAGCATCAGCCCTTCTCTGTCTGCTCAGTGGCAGTGGATGACAGTGGCCTCTGGCTGCTGTGGAGCCCCTCAGGCTCAGGCAGGAGCACAGCCCTGCTGGGGAGTGAGCACCACTGGGCAGATCAATCTCCATTCTAGAGCTGCTGCTTCAGAGGTAAAGTGTAAAGCAAGCTAAAGGCACAGTTAGAAAATGCAGGCACTCTGCAGGACAATCATTGCTAAAACTCCTGCTTTGGATAATAACATCTTTCTGTAGTGGTGAGAAGCTAAACTTTTGCTGTCCTGTGGTGCTCTCTTTTTATATGCTGGAACTGCCCCATGCCACCTCCTCTTCAGGGGTGATCATAAATCAGTAGCAGTGGGAAAAGATATCTAGGTAATATCATGTGTTGAAATATCAATCGCTTAACTTGGCGTTAAATTGCCTGTCTTTAAAACTTTCTGCCAACTCTTGTTCAAAGGTTTTTATTTTCATTTTGGTTTTAACCTTTCTACTTGCATGTGGCAGTATTTATTTATTTATGTACTTGGTTAAAAGCTGGCATCCTGCTCGGGCACTTCTTATCTGTGTGTGCTTTCAGAAGATGATAGGACTCGTGCTGCTTTAATGGATGTTGCATTATTGCTTTCCTTATCATGATTCTTGTCAGTGACAAGCAATAAAAGCTTTACATGCTCATAAATTTTCCTGTAAGTGCTTAAATGTTGACAACTGTGGATGGCTTAGTAAATCAGTGTTGGCATGTGCTTGTGAAAGCTGCTTTTTAAACCGAATTAATCTGGAAGCCTGTGCAACACAGGAACACTGAATTTCCCCCCAAATTCCATGTAAATAGGGAAGCTGAATGAAGCATGCTAAAAACATCAAGTCCTTTGCACTTTTCTCCTCATGTTGTGGTGTGACTGCTTTTTGCCCTCTGTATTCTTTGGAACCTCTGCCTGCTGTAGTGAACTTCTGTCCTTTGAGAGCAGACTGGAGATGCCTGTGTTCCTTCATCCCCCCTGCTCTGTTGGTAACTTTTTGGGAGTGAGAACTTTGACCTTGGCAAATGTGAGCTCAGTTACCCATTTGTTCAACTCTCAGGTAATTCTGCATTTTGTTGTGTGCCATTCACGTTAAGGTAACTTTTGAGTTTAGTTTGGAGTGCCTGTAGCTTGGCACAGAGGGGATGTAAGGTGTAGCCTGGCCACTTGGTGAAAATCCTATTCAAGATATTAAAACATCAAGCTTTATACTTCTGTCGTTGATTTAAATGTCAGTTATGTACTGAGCGCCTCATTGTCACCAGATCTTCTCTGAGCTTGCATCTTTCACCTCTGCTCTTAGGCTATGGCCTGCCAGATGATGTCGTGATAGAAAAACAAGGGAAAGGAGACAACTTCTTTGACTGTACAGGAGCTGATATAAAGATCTCCAATTTGAAGTTAGTGCAGCATGATGCTGTGGAGGGGATTTTAAGTAAGTGTAAAAGCATCTTGAACTTTTTTTGACTCTTTAATAATTAGTGTTAGAATTAAAGCTGGGAACCAGTGTGGCAGTTTAACAAAAGATCACAGAGAGGAGCCCTACAGGGAAACATATTGAGTCTTCTCCCTCTTTTTTTTAACTTACTTATAATGTGGATGTCAAAATAACTTCTGTCTGTACTTTCAAGCTATTTTGGCTCTTATGCTTTATTTCTTCTACTGGGATAAGATCATTAACTTGATCATTGTCCTGCTGTTAAGGCAGCCTGAGTGAGTGCAGCACAGCCTGTGTCAGGCTGCCTGGAAAAGGAAACGATTCTTCTTTCCACAGAAGAGCCCCCCATGGCAATATTCAGCTGTAGCTGACCCCAGCCAGTGCTCCACTGAGCAACAGCACATGCTGTAGGAGTGCTGTAAAACTTTGTTTCCAGCACCTTCAAACTGGCATTCAACTAAGCCTAAATTGTATCCAAGGAGTTCACTGGCCGTGGCCTTGTCTTTGCAGAAGATGCTAATATTTTTCCTCAACAGACATTTGGGTTTTAAACATGTTAAAATGTTTATTAACACTTATATGCATGTTATTTAATATCTTTTAAATCCAAAAGTCTCTTAGGAATATAATTAAAAGAAGTATTGCTGACATAAAAAGGAAAAAGAAGTCAAAAAACCTCTAAGACAAATCTCCAACCAGTGCTCCCTTGTAGCAATGTCCCTGCTTAGACCAGAAAAACAGCATGAGTTCAAACCACACATGAGCAAATCAGTAAATTGAACCTGAAGTGGGTAAAATGAAAATACCACAATGCAAAGCTGCTGCAAGGCTGGCTGGCTGTAGGAGGGTTTGTATTTGCAGAACTGGTTCATCCAGTAATAATTGTTTCTGTGTATGTAGATGTCCATCATGGGAAAACCACACTGGAGAACTGTGTGTTACAGTGTGAAACCACTGGAATAACAGTGAGGACATCAGCTGAGCTACTGATGAAAAACTCAGATCTCTATGGGGCAAAGGTACACACTCATTCTTAACTTTGGCTTATTTACTAATTTAAAATAAAGGTTTCTCTTTGGAAATAGTGCAGTCACAGGGTAGCTTCTGTTGCTCTGGAGAGAACCTTTACAAATTTATTTTAGACAGCTGCATGTTACTGAATCAAGATTGGTCCGAGGGGTCTTGTAGCCTCTTATCAAATCTAGTGAAATGTCTCAGGCTGATTTGTGTGTGATGATAGTGAAGTGATGCAGTAACAGGGGACATTTGTGAAATAATCATTGCTGTTGCTGCATAACTGATTCATGTCCTGCAGTACTTTTATAGTGATTTTCTGGTTTCTCTGCCCCTAGTTTTCTCATTTCTCATAGCTTGTTCTGCAAGCGAAATGTCCTTTTTGGACACCTTTCATTCTTACAGAGAGATGATAAATACAGAAATGGACTCTGATTTGGATATTTTGAAGAATGATGGGGCTTGAGGTATTGAGAGGGATGACTAAAGCACAAGCAAGTAAGGCAAGGCTGTTCAGCTACTCTCCAGCAGGCCTTCATGGACTGGTGCTCCATGCTGAGGGGCCTCAGCCTTGACTAATGCTGCTGGAGCTGGATAACAAAGCTGTGAAGCTGGAGTGGTAACACAGTTTTGCATTGTGCAAACTGATAGATTAACACGAAGATGTGCCATGGAGTGGTCAAGTTCAATGGTAAATACGCCTAAACTACTTGTGAACTGCTACCAGCTCTACCCTGTAGGGTAAAAGTGTGCCTAAACTACTTGTGAACTGCTACCAACTCTGTCTTGTAGGGTGCTGGTGTGGAAATCTATCCAGGAAGTGCATGCAGCCTGCTGCATAATGGGATCCACCACTGCAAGGAGGGAATACTGGTCAAGGTCAGTCCCAGTGACAAGGTACTGGTTTGCCAAAAGCTAATCACTGCTGCAATTGGTGCCAAAAGGTTTGGGTTGGCTCAAAACTCTGCTGTGCTACGCTGGAACTCGTACGAGTCACATGATGCTTGCCTTGGGCTTGCCTTCATCCTTGCTGGATGAACCAGTTCTGCAAAGGCAAACCCCTACTACAGCCAGGCAGCCTTGCAGCAGCTTTGCAGTGTGGTATTTTCATTTTATCCACTCCAGCAGTCACCTGGTTTTATTTCTTATCTGCCAGAAGAAGAAATTGCCTTTTGCAATGTCTCCTGTGCAGGCAAATAATCTTGCTCCAGCTAATACAGAGAACTGATTCTACCTAAGACTAGAAGATTTTTGTGTCCCTTTAGCTGGACATGACAAGTTAGATTTCTCTTTTGTTCTGCAGAACTTCTTGGATGAGGATTACGAGCCTCCCAAGATAACCATGGTTAATAATATGATCCACAATAATGAAGGATATGGTGTGGTCCTGGTTAGACCAGCGATGCCCTCTGAAATGAAGGATGCTTCAGCACAGGGAACTAAAGGTACTTTTCCTATTAGAAACTCCTAAAACTACTGACTAAGTCTAGTATACCCAGGTTTTTGTTTTGCATACTTGATAACTTGTATTTGAAATTTGTGGCGGTCGTGAAGTACTTAACCAAAGAGTGGAATGAGTTGACAGTGTTAAGATTGAAGCAAATGAATTCCAGGATTTTTTAATGATGTGGCTGCTTTGCATGACTGTTGATGACATTGTTTCCTGCTTTAGAGAATACACAACCTACCCAGTCAGGTGATGAGACAGCCTGTGCAGAAGGGTCCAGGCAAGAACAACCTGGATGTGTAACTGATGAGTTGGAGCTTTATAAGCGAGCTGGGACTTCTGAACAAACTGAAAACAACTCTGAAATTGCAAATGTACTCGGGGCTACTTCTGCAAAGAAGAGACAGATGCACAAGAAAAGACTGAGTGAACTGGGATTTACAGAAGCTGATGACAACTTAATGTCACAGGAAATGTTTGTCTCTGTTGAGGGCAATCAGTTCAAATGGAATGGGAAAGGAAGTTTTGGTATCTTTTTTTTCTGACTGTCCTGACTCCTGCTGGCATTGCAGTAGGATTTGTACAGTCATTGGTTAGGTCACATGCCAAGAGTTGTGCTATGGTGTTATGCTTTTATTACCCAAGCGTACTCCCTATTAAAGGACTGCGGCTAAAAACTCACTTGGTTCTTCTGCCTCATCTTCTCCACACCTTAAATCTCCTGGGTGAGCTGCCTTTGTGATGCACACGCAGCACTTCTTTCCCTTGCATTTCATTTCAAGCCTGGCTGAGCTCTCAACACTGTCTTGTCTCTGTTTTTAAAATCAGCTTTATCACCAAAGGGCAGAATGGGTCAGGTTGGAGGGCCCACACTGGGTCATCTGGCCCCACCTCCCTGCTCCAGCAGGGCCATCCCAGAGCTCACGGCACAGAACTGTGTCCAGGATTGCTGTGGAATGTCCCCAGTGCGGGAGACTCCACACCCTCCGTGGGCAGCCTGTTCCGTGCTCGGTCACTGCACAGGAAAGTTCTTCCTCCTGTTCAGGTGGAACTTCCTGGGCATCAGTTCCTGCCTGTTCCTCTTGTCCCGTTGCTGAGCCCCTCGGAGCAGAGCCTGGTCCCTGCTCTGACACCTCCCTTTGGGCACTGACAGACACGGATGAAGTCCCTTCTCTGGTCTCTCCTCGAGGCTGAGCAGGCCTCTGGGGGCTGCTGTTTTGAGGGCAGACAGAACTCCCGATTACTTGTGTCTTTTTAAGTACGGAGGAATCTCTTCCTTCTCCGACTTGTTTGAAATATAGGGAGAAACAGCAGAAATCTTTCGGCCTTAAGATGGCATGACGGGAGGTGTGAAAGCCTTTGTCTTGCATCTTATGAATTTTCTGGTCTTTGAAGTTATTCTGCTCCCTGATTTAGTGGAAACAAACTGTGAACCACGACTGCCTCGAGTACTCAGATATGTATGTCTTGTGATCCATTTCCATTCCTGGGGGAGGTTTTATAGGTTATCATATTTTTCTTTTTGGCATTGTATCATTTAGTAATGGATCACTTTTCAGTTGTGAAGCTTTGCATTTTCTTTTGGACATGAAAATGCAAGCCTGTAATTGTCTCATGTCAGATAGATGCTTGATGATTTTAATTAGAATAATTAAATTGAGAGAGCAGCTAAATTAACCAGATTTAGTTGTTATTTCAGTGTATCCATCTATGCATGGACATTTCATTATGGTAAGTTTTATTCTGCCTTTTTGGCCATGTATACCAGGCTAACTCTTGCTACTTGCTGAATAGTAAAGCGATACAATAAATTAATCTCTTGCACTCTTAAAATTGCAATTTCTTTCAAATCAATAAAGAAATTGCTGAAACCCCCACACAGATGAACATTGGTTTTGTTTTTTCCATTAGGTATATGAAGTACTTGTATTTTTACTCATAATGAAAAATCAATTTCATCATTTCAGTGTAAGGTAACTTTTATTATTCCTACTGTTTGAGGATGTTACTCTGCAGTTTTCAATTTAAGCATCATCTGTGTTTATGTTCCTTCCCTGACTGTAATTTCAACAAGCCAATAATTATTTTGGTAGTGCTGTTTTAGAATTTTCTTTGACTCTCTTGCTATGTTAGTGGGAAAACTTGTCTGAGACTTCTTTAATGTTTTGGGGAAATTATAGTAAAGGCACAGAGGGAATCCTCACTCTGATAAATGTTTATTGTAGCACATAAAAGGCTGTGATAGGAACCTTGATGAGACCAATTAATATGTATAAGACCCCTTCGTTATGGTGAAATCCACCATTCCTATTCCCAGCCTAATTCCAGGACTAGCTAATGTGGAAAGCAGTTTCAGAATCCACCTTGAATTGTGTTTCAGGTGATCTTTGGATACTCCTTAGAATGTAATTCCATTATGGGTTGGAGAGCCATTTTCATTTGAACTGTATCATACAGGAACATACTGCCTTTCTTTTGCTACTGCACTAATGCTGTTTCTACAAAACTTTGTATAAAATGACTAGTTCTGTTTTCCTGTCTGCTGGCTATTGGTCATTATCAGAGGCAGCAGTCTGGCCTTTTCGTGTTGCTTTTTGGAGATGTGATTGCAATAGAATGAACTACCTGAATTATTTAAGAACGTGGGTCTTGGACAACACCCGTAAAATGTCTTAGGACCTACATCTGAGGTACAGAATGAACGATTGTTTGATTTCTACAACTCTACAAATAATGGGGAAAAACTCATCCAGTGATGTAAAGAAGAAAAGATCATTAATAGCCAATTAGCTTCTACCCTGTGAAGTGTGTCAGTGAGGAAAAAAAGAACAGTGGAATAAAAGCCTTAGAAACCAGTTATGCCACCAAAGGTTCAGAGAAATGAAATAGTGGGGTGA
This sequence comes from Tichodroma muraria, assembly GCA_013390105.1. NCBI lineage: Eukaryota > Metazoa > Chordata > Aves > Passeriformes > Sittidae > Tichodroma > Tichodroma muraria. The sequence continues at coordinate 38,991 of WAAG01022833.1, forward strand.
ACTTTCTTGAAGACAAAATGTTTTAAAGGGAACTTATCTGACTTTGCATTAAGAGAGTTTGATTTAAATTTATACTAAATCCATTACTGTAATGTCAGAGTATGTGGAAAGTTAAAAATAAAGCTGTGCCTGCTGTGAGTAATTCTCTATTCTAAATTCTGAAATGCTTCAGCCAAAAGTAGGAAGAAATGAACACAGAACAACTGACCTATCTTACCAGAATGCTATACGTGCTTTTACTTTGTGCTACTCCTGCCCTTCTTTTGGAAGACTTTATTTTCAAATGAGTTAATATGGGGCTTAGAGTTAACACAGACTAGCACCATAACTTCTCTTGCTTCAGTGTTTTCAAATCCGTAAGAAAAGAGTGTTTTGGAGTGTATTAATCATATCCTGGGGGTAAGGGGGTGAGATGCTGTGCTCTTGTTAGATGTGCTTCTTTGTAACATGCAATGTTTTAAATCTGTTATAAATGCTGAAAAGAGGTTAATGCTGCATTTCAGGTGTACGGAAATAGCTGTAACTTTCCTATTTTGTGTCTTCTTAGACTTTAGCAGGAAGTTCTAGAGCTTTTGAGTATATTACTTTTAACAAGAAATTCAACATTTTTAAAGGGGAAACGAAATATCCATAGAGGGCTTCAACTTTCCGATCATCTCCCCAGATAAAACAGGCATAGCTGACTGACTGTTATACATTCTGGGGGCATTCCTAAGGTTTCATTCCAGACTGCAGATGTCCCTCTTAATAGGACTTAATAGGACTTTTATTTTCTCTAAATTCTTTGATTGTATAAAAATATTTGTAATTTTGGGGAATATTTATTCTGTAAGAGAAGCAACACCTAGATGTTTTACAAGTGAGTTTTAGTGCTGTCTGATATGCTTGACTGACAGCCCTAAGGACAGAATGCTCCATTTGGTGTCCCAGAACAGACACAGAGTAACAATGTGCCAGAACTGTTCAAAAGTCAGAGTGAAAATTCAGTCTCTTTCTGTATTCATGGTGGTGCCATGTATTCCATCTGTTCTGCTAATGCAGGCAGTAAAGCACACATCTCTCCTGTGATACAGCGACTTTATTAAGGCAGAGCTCTGTCTGCATGTAAAATATGATTACATAAACAATTCATATAGTCGAGGTCTAAGATTTCTGCCGAACACTCACTGCAGCTGGTTACTATAGAAACAGGCAGAGGAGGCTGGTTTAAATTTGTTACTTTGTGTGTGGCTTTCTATTTTCTTGTATTTTGCTTCAGATGGGAAACATGGCAGTGTAATGTCTCTACACAAACAGTTTAAAGCCTGTGTATGCCAGTCCCATGGGAAGTACAGAACTTTTCCCTTGTGTGAATCACTTGTTTGTGGGAGTGCTCTGGCCAAGTCCTCTCAGTTTCCTCAGTCATTTTTGTGTGTAAGTCTGTATTGTCAGAAGCACTGGTACTGCATTTGTGCTCCTTCCCTCCTGGAACACATCTATTAGTTTTTTGGGTTTTTTTTTTAAAAACTGCACTAAATCAAGGTGAACACACCAGGAACTGTGGGTAGACATAAAAAGTGCCTGTAAAGCTCGACAGTTTCATATATCAAGACACAGTTAAGGCTTTCAAACTAGGGCACAGAGGAGAAAGCCACAGCAGCTTCATTGACTGAAATAGTACAGCCAGGGAGGAAGGTAGTGAGTAAAGGGTAGGGTAAGTGTCAGTGGAGAAAAAAGATGAACATGGATAAAGGATAAATGTGCTTTTACATTGAGCCTTCTTCCTTGGGAAATACTCGGCTACCAAAAAACGCCATTTCAATGGAAGGGAAAGAACTTCACGAGTGACTTTGCAAAGCTGCTCTGGGCTTTCCACCAAAGCAGTGGTGATTTTGGACAGGTGAATTGGTCAGTCTCTGTAGCCTGAACACTCATAAAATATAGAGTGCACAATGAGTGCAGGTGTCCTTGCGTGCAGGGGAGCTTGGCACAAGCTGAAAGCAACCACATCGTTGTGGCCCAGGGACCTCATGGCTCTGTTTGGGAGAGGATTTACTGTAACTGACCCAGCCATACCTTCTTTATTCTATGTGATTCTGCTCCTCACCTGCTAGAAGTGAAAAAACCCTGACAGACACTGCCAAAAATGATAGTTCATTTAGATATTTCACCTGCATTCAATGCAAAGCAGTTTAGTTGTGTAATTATAAGCTACATTTACTGCACATCAAGTCATATCTAATCTTTCTTATATGTCAAGATTCTGTGGAAAGTTTCAATTTCTTGCCATCTCTAACAAGTCCCTCCTGCAACAGGGAGTGGATGCTGCAGAAGCCTTGAGGTCTGTATGGCCTTACCTTAACTTTCTCCTTCATTTAATCATAGTATTTAATCATAGCACATTAGATCGATTTAAAATTATTATAGCTATCTGGTTAGAAAAAATTCCTAATGGAAATACACAATGTTAACCCAAAGAAGATTATTCTGCAGTATTTGTGCTCCAGCTGATGTTTCTCTTTGATAAGTGCTGCAATCAGTGCAAAGAATAGGGAGTTATATGGCTTTCATGCTGAAACGTGCACGGAAAGCTTTTCTATTTTATTAAAAAAAAAAGGTTTGTGGGTTTAAAAAAAATCCCGCTCTCCCCTGTGATTCAGATGACAGGCAGGCGAAAGCTGCCTCCTGATGGCCTTACTCATTCAGAAAAAGAACAGGAGTAATTTTCTTCTTCAATAGAAAATCTAACATATGCCTAAAATTCATCTTGTGATTATGATGAATTAGCAGTACTTACATGAACAGTTGCTTTGTTCAGGAGATAGGGCACATAAATCTGGAGGAGCTGGCAGAGCGTAGGTCAGGAGCAGAGCTGCCCCCAGGCATGGAGCAGAGGAAGCCTGGCAGAGGCTCTTTGGCAGCAGTGGCACAGCTCCACGGCGCTGCTCTGCAGGAGCACACACAACAATTCTCCCAGCAATTATTTTGTGTGCAGGACACAATCTACCTAACAAAACCACTAATCTGTGCCTCTGGATGTTGCTTACCATCTCTATTCCATTTGGTTTTGTTCTGGTGGGTTTTTTCGACCAAGCTGGACAGATAGAAAATTCTCATATTTTCAAATGGTGGAGAAAAGTTCTGTACAGAATCTTGAGGTATTACTGTTACTCTTTAGCCATACTGACAGTAAACCAATTATTCCTTCTTTAATTTCTATCCTCTGGACAATTTGTGGTTTTGAGCAAATAGTTTGCTTCTTATTTGGTTTTACTTGGGTTTTCTAGCAGACTCCTGTGAAGAATTCTGTCACAGGCCTTTTGTGAGCCTGAACAGGTCCTGCCAGCTGGTTTTTGTGTGGTTACTCTGATAAAGTTAACATGCCTGATGGTGGCCTGCAAGGGAGCATGGCTCATCCCTGCTGCTTGTGTCTGTCAGAAATTGTCATCCTAATTTTGGGGTTTGTTATTAAACCATTTTATTGGAAACTTGACAAGTTTGAAAAAATGTTTCCTTGCAGTTCAACATGAGCAGGTACTATATCACTGGTGTATGGCGATCCTGCTTGTGTTCTCATACTGGTATAAGTCCAGGTAAATTTAACCATGGCATTTATTTTGATGCATTATCAACTCTGTACCAGTCAAATTCAATACCTGTGTTTCTGCAGAATTAGTCATCAAAGATTTTTTTCTTAAGAAAGTAGTGGTTGCAAAGCAATTTTCAGGACATGCTTTTGATAGTTCTAAAAGCTAACAGACTTCCTCAGATAAACAGATATTGAAGCATCAAAAGGATAGATAATTTCATTCTTCACATACTGAAGTATATAAAGAATGAAATTATTTGGGAGCAAAAGTCTTTTCCAAAGCTGGGCCAAACCTTCATATAGAAATTGGATTATAGATAAACAAGTGCATTTCTTAAGGAAGCATTGATAAACATTCTGCTGCTTATAACCCTTCTGTTTTGTTTTGGTAATTCCTGAGGATTCATATCTGGGAACATTAAGAACCAAATATGCTCCTTTTCCCCTAGCCTTGGATTCATTCATACCTTTCATACTTTTATCCAGGAATGTCTTTGGAGGGTTTAAATAGCTGTAGCCTAAGCTCTGTGAGTCACTGGAGGAGAAATGGAGATGAGCAAATGAATACTTAAAAAATCTGTAGTAGCAAGGATTTTTAAATTGCATAAATTTCACAGGCATTGATTGCTGTGCTTTCAACAGCTACTGAGATACTCATCAACCTGTTCTGTAAGGACTAATCACAATGGAGCAAGGTTGCTGTTTGTTTCACTTACAGTATCCTAGGAATCAGTCCTTTGCGTTCATCTGCTTTTTATGGGCACAGTTTATCTTACAGAAAACTCATTGGTTTTTATATGGTAAGTTGTACAAATTCTATTCATCTGCCTCCTTGTGCTGGAAATTTTTTCCTTGACCGTGAATTTTCATCAGAACAGAATAAAACCCTTTTCCAAAATTAAGAAATGTATTTTTGTAAGTCCTGTGGTTTAATAATGTGTGCTCACACTTCATGGGTTTTTTTTTCTTAGAATGTAGTGAAAAATGTTGTGCTCTAATGTGAGAGTTCATCATGTTTTCACTCTCATATTACACGTCTCTTTCATTTTATGTGTTTGGGTATGTTTAGAAACAAAATGAAGGTTGAACAGTAGTTAAGAAATTTCAAATTTATTGCTCTGTGTACAGCAAAATTTTTCAATAGGTACAACTGTGGTCATTCTTAGGCAGAGGGACACCCAAAGATTACTTTGTGCTGTAGTTTGAACTATGGTTCAATGAGACAGCACACATGAAATGCATGAGAGAGAGTAAAAAAGTGGGTCTTTTAGCACAGAAGTATTTTTAGTTGCTAATTTTTATTATATTGTCAAACAGCACAATGCATTAAATGATGACAGTGATACATGGTGATGCCACTGGTAATGTTTAATATGAAGTTTTTCTTGCACTGGATACTTAAAGCCTCTTTCTGTGGACAGTTAATCTGTATTAGCTGTGCTTAAGAAAAGAGGATCAGTCAAAGAACTGCCTATTTTAATTGTAATCAATTTAGGAAACCTTAGAGCACCGTACAGGGGAGAGCTCCATCATAATTTGAGCTGCAGATGTACAAAGGAAACACAAACTAACACCAAAAAATCAGAGAGAACTGACCTTTTCTGCAGGAGGATAGAAAGTAAACATGATTTAGAATGAACAACCTTGGATTAGAGCTGTGGTATCCAGCCAGGCATGACAGATAACCAGGAGATTTATGGGAGGGCTGACACTGCCCAGTGTCTCTTGCATATTTGGGTCCTTCAGGACAGTGACAGTGGCAAACATTCCCACCCCTGGAGCTGCTGTCGTTTGATTCCAGCCATTGAGAGCCCCTGCACACCTCTCTGGATGGGCTGTGGAATGTGCCAGTGATGGCATAGGAAGAATTTGTGCCACTCTAACACCACAGAGAACAGGTTACAGTGGCACAAATTCCTTCTCAGCCTCCTTGGACTCTTGGAAGCTGCTTTCCCTTTCCTTGACAGAGAAACACAAGTGCATCATCCTCGTGCTGGCTTATGCTGACAAGTGGGTCTGTGCTCCTTCAAGGTGTGCTGTGTGAAAGAGAGAAAACGCTTGGATTCTCCCTCCTCTGCCAAAGTGCTGATTCCTGGGCTCCACTGCACCTCCAGTTCCTGGCCCAGCACCAGCAACTCTCCCAGTTACAAACATTCTGGCAGCTGCTGTTTCCAGCTGAGAACTGTAAGAATGCCAGATAAGGTAGCAACTCAGTGCCAGGAATGTCTGGGGTGAAACGGTTTTGCACATGCATTCTTTTCTGTGCCTTGTGAAACCACCCAGTCCTGGCAAACAGAAATACACAGTCTGACCCACTGGTTATAAGTTTGAACTGGAGGAACATTTTAGTTTTTTTTAATATAACACATTCCAATTTAGCAGGTAATTTCTATTTGTCTTATGTATTTTTATGTCCAGGCTACTTTAATATTACCTTTTACTTATACTATTTTTCTCACTGCTGAACATAACCATGAGCCTCTGTTAAAGGTACTACAACCATTTTCTTCAGTTAGCAAAGGACATAATTGTCTCCAGTAAGATTTAAGCTTGTTCTTTAAAGCTTAAGTGTTCTCCTAAACTGCTGTCTGCCTGATAGCAATCAGAAATGGATATTTGTTCCATCGATTCACTACCTTCAGAAGGATGAGCTTTCTCTCGTTTCAGAGGAAGTCTATTTATGAAGCAATTTAATAAAAGATATAGATAAAGAGCAAAACCATCAAGCTGGGATTTCTTCAGTTACTTTGGTAAAGCAGCCAACATTATATTCTTTCCATTTTAACTGATCTAAACTATTTCCTTCTGTACTGGTGTAAAAAATGCACGTACCACTCAGCCAAGAATCTTTGGAGAGTGCCCTCAGCTGTAGCAATGCTGTTCTTCTTCACTTAAGCTCTGACAAAAACAGGATTTATTTGTGCTAACGAAGTGTTTGCCAAATCCATGCACTGTCTCACTGAAACTTTCCCACTTGTTTATATTTCCATAATTCTAGATCTGCATTTTTTATGATTTTGTTTTAGTGTTGTATACTATTTAATTGCTTCCTTCAGTAAAAGCCAACCCAGTCTCTTCTTGTTGTCTTTGATGGGACCCCTCTTGTTAAGCAGGATATTCAGCTGGAAATACTACCCACATGCACTGGGTATATAAAAAGCTTTCCTAGAATTTCTCAGAACCATAAAGAACCCATTTAAAAAGCCACTGATGTCTGAAAGTCCATCTCTTGATTTCCAAGTGCTTAAGATTTCAGTTGCCTGTGGCTGGTGTTGTATCTGTACCAGCAGACATGGCTTAACTTCTTGTACATGTGGTTTTCTGCACTTTGGGCAGGTGAACACTCCAGCAGCAGGACAGAGTAGAGTGAAGATGCAGTGAAAGTTCCACATGTATTTGAAACAAATCAGAAAGCAAACATCTTTAGAAAACATGCTTGGGTTTGAAATGAAATGCTTCTAAAATTGCAGCACACACTTCAAGCTTTCTAATTGCTGCCAAAGTGCAATCTGTCACAATACATGTCTTATAATAACTACTATGAATATATTGAGAGAAAGATGAGAAGCTGAAACAGAATTAGAGAATTATTCTTGTACTATTAATGTGTTGGGTCAAGTGTTGATATGGAAAATTCACTTTGGTATCACTTCTCCACCTAGGAGGAATATATAGCCACAAGCACATAGACTGTTGGGGGAGAGCAAGAGGGAATTTTCTTCATGAGCAGAATGGGTTGGAAAGAATGGAATGGCAGGTATGGTCATATAATAAAAATTTCCTCTGTTTTTGTGCACCAATCAAAGGTAACCTGAAATTATTAAGTATAGTCACATACACAGAAGGGGATGTCAGAAAGGGATGCAGGAATGTTTATACACTGGAGACCTCTTGCATTTTTGGTTCACTAGAAATTACCACTGGGGGAGAGAGAAGCAGTTGTGGAGAAGGTGTGGGTTTATAGAAACTGTTCAGCTCCAGCAAGAAGAGATGCTGCTGTGATCCAGGCCTGCCCACACAACTATTGCCAGAGCAGAAGATGGCAGGTGACCTCACCTGGCTCCCCTTTCCATGCAGGTGTGCTAAGCCAGACTGCTACTGGGAAAATGTCTTTAGAGAAGAAGACTGTACTTTGTTTCTGCTGCTCCATTCGGGGCGCTGCGTTCTGTCGTTGCAGTCCTGAAAAGCAGACTGGAGCAGGTCCCCCAAGGCTTGCTTTGCCACAGGGGAGGCTGCCTGGTCCATTCCTGGTGCCAAGGGGACAGCATTTACCTTTGCCAGTTTAGTTGTCTGACAGCTATTAAGAAGTCAACCAGTTTATGTGACTTTGGTTAAGAGTCTTCGTTGAGTCCCAGTGAGATTAACAAGATGCTAAGGGAATTGTTTCTGAGCAATTCTCCTTTCCATAGGGTTTCTCCTTTGCGTGTATGCAGTGTGGCCTCACTGGTGTAAAGTGAATAATTCCTGTGTGACTGTGCAGGTGAGAAAGGCAGCAACTCCTTAGAGGGGGCCCCTGTGCAAAGGCTGTGTTGTGCTGCTTGAATGTGGGGAACAAAGCACCCAGGTGATTTATCACAGCCGGGGTGAGGTGGCACGGCCCCTGCGCTGCCGGGCTGCAGGCACAGCTCAGCTGGCACACCTGGGGAGCTGGGGGGAAATCCCAAAGCATCCCTCACCGTCTGGGGCCGCAGGCACCAGGTCCTGCTCACCGCAGAGATCCCAACAGAGATTCCATACAGGAACAAACTGAGCCGAGTTCCTGTATCCCAGCTGTGAGGGAACACCCGTGCTGCTCCAGCCCCACCCGGGGTATGGAGCTCCTGTAGCCCAACCCTGAGGACACACCTGAGCCATGCCAGCCCCACCCGGGGTGAAGGAGCTCCTCACCACTGGGCTCCACCCCTCAGGTGGTGAGGGGGGCTGGTGGTGGTCACTGCAAAAAGAAAAGCACTTAATTTTCTATTTTTATATACATTTTTTCCTATTAAATGGTTGTCTCAGAGGTCACCTGAGGGCACTCCAGTGGCACTGGTACTTCAGATGGTGTCTAGAGTTAGCAGATTTTATCTGCATGAACAATTCCCTAAATTACCAGAGGTTTTTGTCGTGTTTTTCAACAAATGTAATTAAATTAAACACAGCATCATGAGAAAGAAATAGGTCCTCTGGTATAAAGCTGTCCTAATTGAGAGGTCTGTGGTGGGCAGTATGGGAGCAGCAGCATTTACTTTTGGGCTTAAATAAGGTAATTAAGACAGATGTATGTGTTAAGACAAATGTGGTTGGCAGTCACAGAAGTGAGTTGGAAACTAAGGATTGTTTATTTCTTGTGTATAGAATTTTGTAATCAGCTTTGACTACTTTTACTAGTGAACTCTAGGCTAGAATGAAACTTTCCCCCTACATTTTCTGTAACCATTAAGCTTCTCTTCTGAGGTGCCTTTTGAAACATTCAAATAAATGCAGTGGCAATTTGGTGCACAGCCAGCATGTTTTGGTATTCCTTGGAAATGGTGTTGTTACCCATGGCTTTTGGACACTGGTTTATGTCTCTAGAAAAGGAAAAGGTACTTGAAGAAGTGGCTCGGGTGTGGTGTAGTGCTGCTGACACAGCTCAGAGGTTAACTGAAGATGCACAAACTCCCCTCACCAGCAGTTTTCACTTTTTCATGTAACACTTTAAGCTAGAGAGTTGTTCCAAAGCCTGCTGCCATTAGTGAAAGTACATTAAACACAGCAACTAGGGAGCTACACCTGCAGTGCAAATATAAAAATGCAAAGTTTCTGCAAAACGCTTTACAGCTCAGGTTGATAGGCTGAGAAAAATGCAATGATCCCTGAGCAGTCTGGCCATTTATTTTTCACCTTTTCAGATCATTTAATATATTAGGGAATTTCCAGTTGAGACTGTGAGATATTTTTTGGTATCCAAGTGTAAACTTCCATGTCTTTTATAGCTCAATATTACATAAATGTGTAGCTGGTACAGTTGAAAATCATTCTAATAAATACTGCTCTTATTCAATGAAATGAACTCACAATATTGCTAATTTTCCTAGCTAGCATAAACCTGCAATTCAGGTTAAGTATTTTCCCAAGGATGAACACTGTATTTTAGTATCTATTATTTTCCTGCTTATGTGTTTGGTAAACAATACCCTTTTATGACTAAATTATGTGTCTATTTTTATAAACAGCTCTACCGTGGAAAACTGTGGGTCTGACATATAACAAATATTTCCCATAAGACATCTATGAACATGTTTTTGTGATTGGTTTAGTGAATAATTATTTGGCTGGTGTTCAGGTGTCCTGGTTTAGGGCAAATTTGGGAAGAAACCTCCGAATGGGGTCCCTCTAGAAAGGTAATTCAAACAGCCCCTCCTCCAACCGCTTCGGGAAAAGATTTCCTTGGAGAAAAGCGGGAAAAAATTGTTTATTCAACAGGCAAAGCACTCCTCAGCACAACATATGAACAATACTGAACAACGACCCCTCTCGCCGCCCCGAAGGAGGACAAATTCAGAAAGTCTCTCCCGTGGTCGCAGCTGGGCTCACTCAGTCTGGGTCAGTCCCTGCGGCTCTGGGAAATGCCGGGGCCAGGCCGGGCCCGGTGGGCCACGGATGTGGGCTCCTGGTGCTCCTCTGGGTTTTCAGTTCAGAGCAGGCTCAAACAGTTCTAGGAAAAAGGAAAAAAAACAGTCCGGAGAACTTCTCTGCTTCAGCTAGCCAAAAACCAACAAAAAGCAAAGGAGAGCTCTCTCCCGCCGTCCGCGGTGCAGACAACATGGGCCGTGTCTGAAGGAGAGCTGAAAACTCTTTATGGTTTGAAAACAACGGCCTCAGACATCCCACTGCTTCTCCTTCTCCCCCCTTTGCTCTCAGATCCGGTTTTAAAGGTGCAAAACTCATTTCGGAGCTAGACGGACGAGCGGGGACAGGCCACGAGCCCGGGACACCGGGCTGTGCCCGCAGCTGCGGTTCGAGATCCACAGCCGCTAGAAGGCGCTCTGGCATTAAACTTCCCCTCAGCTGCCGCAGAGCCGCTGTAAGGACGCGGCGGAAACGAACAGCGCCGGCTTTAAGCCATTTCTCGCTTAAGAGTTCCGCTCGCTCTGATTTGAGGTGATAACACCTCAAAATGTCGCTGATAACACCTTCGGAATGTCGCTGCTCCGGGGCTTTTGCCCGCAGCTGGGACGGAACGCGGGTGCGGCTCATTGCTGCTGTCCCATCGGCAGCACCCGGGCACAGGAGGGGATTGCCGCAGGCTCAGCGCTCTCCACAGCCGTGTCCCAGACGCGCTCCTGGCATCGCTGCCGAGCTCTTTCCTCCCACCACGCTCCGCTCCCAGCGCGGCATCTCCGAGATCTTGTGAGGGCCTGGGCTGCTGTGAACGAACGGTATTCACAGCGCGGGATTCACAGCTAAGCGCGGAAGGCCAGCGACGCGAACGTGTCGCTACAGTAACGCCCAAGTGCTCTGTGTGGAGAGTGCTGGCTCTTGGAAAGGGCCTCTGTTTAGTCATGTTATGAGATGTTTCCATTTAGTGTGCAGTTTGGAAAACAAAGAGTTTTCACGTTAAAACACCGTTAAAATAAGTAATACAATAAACAACGCACGTCCTCTCCTCTCCTCTCCTCTCCTCTCCTCTNAACAAAGAGTTTTCACGTTAAAACACCGTGAAAATAAGTAATACAATAAACAACGCACGTCCTCTCCTCTCCTCTCCATTTTATATTTTTCAGTGTTGTGTATTGGGTTAAAACACCCCAGACGTCCGGAATTCGATATTGGAACAATATCAGTCTCAATATTCTTGAAAGGTGTTCTGTGAAATGATACACAGCACCTTTGATACTTGCCAATAGTTACAGGACTACGTTTCCTGATCAGAAAAGGCAGCTATGCAGGGAGAAAGCACCTAACTAGTGAAATTCAGTATATGTCAGCATGAAAATTGATAGTCATTATAGCTAAACGTTGAATGTTAAATTCTGAAACATCAGAAATGTTTTTAATCTCATTTAAATATTATATTATTTTGAACAATAAGTTTATTCTCCCTTATTTTTGTTAAAAGTTTTTATTTTGACAAAGAAAACACATAATTGGCAAAATGCAAAGAATTTACTAGATTGTAGCAGAAAATCAGGAGATCTTGAACTGAGCTATTTGTGCCTTTCTTCAGTCCTGATTTTCTTCTTTTTCTTCATATGTGGTCTTTTCTGATTTTTTTCCTTCCCCTACACCCCTCACCTTCCCCTTTCTGAGTCTCATTAAAGCCCTGTCTGGGAGAAGAGAGGGAAAAATCTCTTTCAAGAGATTTACTGCTTATTTTGCTTTTTCTTACTACTTGTACTATCTGAATCATGATAAGTTGTTGAGGCTTGACCATTGGTCCCTCTGAGGTTATCCTTTCCTAGACCTATGTTAAGAGATAAACCTCACTGCTGTCAATTTCAATAACATAATTTTGCATATTTAGAGTCTTCAAAAATGTTAATTCTATGCTAATTTTTTTTTTTTTTTTTATTTCATGCAGGTTAGTTTCAGAAAAAAGTTAATATCTCTGCTCTGGAGGAATATGTCACATTTCATTGCTTTTTGACATAAATATTTCCGAGTTGTAGGAAAAGAGATTTGCAAAGATATACCATAAGGTGCTCTTTATATAAGTGAATCCAGAAATGCAGATCTCTCTGTGTGATCACCAATTAATTATACATAATGCTTGTTTATAATCTGGTTCCAGATACATTATCCACAACCGATTCTGTTGCTGTAATTTCCATTTAATTCCTAGGAACACTTACTGAGGTGGAATAAAGTTGAAATCGACACTTCTGTGGAAATGTAGAACTGTTTAGAATGTACTAACATTTCAGATTAAAACCTCACAGGATATGCTTTTTTTCCCCAAAGATCCAAAGTGCAGAATATAGTTGCCATTAAATGCAAAGAATAAAATAGTTTGACAAGAGAGAAAAAAAAATGCTTTTATGCCAGTGTAAAGAAACCAAGTGGTGAAATTCTTGGGAAACTCTTTCCTAGCTTTTATTTTCATTCAGGGATTGAAGGCAGGCTGCTGAGCACCTGTGGCAGCCTGGCACTCGGGCATTTGATGGATTTCCAGCATAAGAGCAGCCAGAGAGATGAAGTAACTTTGTCAAGTCAGCTCACTGGAATGGGGGCCTTGTCCCTGGAAGTCTGAACTTTGTTAAAGCTGTGACCTTCTTTGCCTAAGAACAAGTGAGTTCTGCCTGGGAGGGCTGATAGTTCTGCCATTTAGTGTAGAGAGGTAAATCCTTGAACCGTGATCATTTGTGACTAAATCATATCTAGAGGAATGCTACACATGGTGCTTTTTTTTTTTTTTTTTT
>WAAG01022836.1:2762-46798 GCA_013390105.1 Tichodroma muraria
GTTATTTTGTTGTGGTTTTGGGTTTTTCCCCTAAAAGCATTATCATTCAATTTCTCATGTGACAGTACCTTTCTGGTGGCCACTCAGTGTCCTTTTATAGTAAGGAATTGGTATATCAAACCCTGTGGTGTGCTTAAAGAATTTATTTTGCTGTAGAAATGCTGAGACTGTAACACCTGAATGTTCAGAGAGGATTGAGGAAATGAAACTTTATTACTAAGCTAATGTCTGTGCATCACCAGATTGCCTTCCAAAATACTGCTGAAGACATATAATCTAAGAAAAAATTAAAATATTACCAAATAATGGACTTGTAGTCTTAGCCAAGAAAAGCTTTTTGGGCTTAATCTAGTAAACTAAATCCCTTTTCTTCTGACTATCATTTATTTGTTGTTTTCCTGTACCAGAGACCAGACACACTAGGAAATTCACTTCTAGTTCCAAATAGAATAAAGTTGTTCACCTAGTGGTAAGAAGTGTACATCTTTTGGGAAGGATAAAATGTATACTTCATGTTTTTCAGTTACTCAATAAGGTTATTTATAGATCTACAGCAAAGAAATTATGTTGTTCAACTGAAACATCCCACAACTGACAGTAAATATCAAGCTTCACACTTTTAAAAAGAAAAAAGCTTTCCAAATATAACAAAAGAAAATTTCTTTCCCTATTGCCCACTATGTGTGGGAAGACAGATGAGAGATATGTGGGAGCAGTGTTTATTTTGGTGATTTTTCCTTCCTCAGGCACCTGTGACAGCTTCTGCTGAGAGCCTTCAGGAAGGCTGGGGAGAAGGGAGATTCTCCCCTGAGTGAAAGATGGAGAAGGAGGTGGTGAGCTCAGCAGCTGACCTGTTTTGGACTCTGTGTGGGGTCAAAGGACATGCACAACATTAGGCTGAGTCTTCTTTCTGCTTCTATCCTTCTACTTACAAGAGGAAATCAGTGATTTCTGTTTCCTTCTGGGGCAGAAGCTGTCTTGTTCCATGAGTGCGCAGAGCAGAGGTATCAATCTGACACTCAGAATCTCTGTGCCACAGAGCACATGCCCAGTGTTAATTTTTCCTCATTGCTGTGACTTGAGACATCCCCTTTAAATGTGGAACAGTGGTGAAACATGAGTCTTTGCAGAGGTGGACCCTGCAGAACCAGATCATGAGCCTGGCAACGAGTGAGGAGGCTGCAGCCTCAGGGGTACTGTGCTGTCCCAGAGGTAACTTCAGATGGGTATTTTCTCTTTCATCTTCAGAAACTGGAATTTCTAGTGCTTCAACAACTCTAAAATGTGTAATGTCAGTGCTGGGCTTAGGAGTATTCATTCAAATTTTTTTGATGCCAAAGAGCCATTAGAAATAATTCATACATCTCCCCTTGCGGACATACTCACATGAGTTTTGTTTACAAACTGAATAAATGGTTGTAATTCATGCAAAAAATATGACAAGGTACCATGTGGATAAAAGGCTTTAGTACATGAATCACAAGGTCATAAAGCAACAGGTGGAGAGGGACCCCAAGGATCATCTGTTCAGACTTTCTTGGCAAAAGTATGGTCTGGACAGGATGGCCCAGCACCCTGTCCGACTGGATTTTAAAAGTGTCCAATATTGGGGAATCCATCACTACCCCAGAGAGATTATCCCAATGCTTGATTGTGCTCAATTGAAAAATTTTCCAACTGTGTTTAATTGGAATCTCCCCAGGAGTAGCTTGTACTTATCACCCATTGTCTTTTCCATGTGACTCCTTGGAAAAGGAAGTCTCCATTTTCACCATAGCCACCCTTTAAAAACTGGAACATAGTGATAAGATCTCCCCTGAACTTTCTTTTCTCAAGACTGAACAAGCCCAATTCTCTCAGCCTTTCCTCATATGGCAGACTGCCCGGTCTTTCCACCTTTTTTGTGCCCTTCTCTGGATCCTCTCCAGCCTGTCCACATCCTTTTTTGCAGAGCAGGGACCAAAACTGAACACAGTGTTCCAGATGTGGCCTGACAACCACTGAAAAGAGTGGCACAATGATTTCTTCCTCTCTGCTGGTGATGCCCCTGTTGACCAGCATCCTGTTGGTTTTCTTTGCTGCAGCAGCACAATGTTCACCCTTGAGCTGTTGTCCCTCAGGGCCCCCAGGTCCCTTTCCCAGAGCTGCTCCCCAGACGGGTAGAGCCCAGCCTGTGCTGCACTCATGGACTTTGCTCTCCCTGGACCTTACATTTGCCCTTGTTGAACTTCACAAGGTTCTTGTCAACCCACTCTTCCAGCCTGTCCAGGTCTTCCTGCAGGGAGTCTCTCCTGTCCTGTCTTTGCTCTTGATTGCTATGCATTCCTAGCTGCTTCTTGCACATTGCTGGAAGAATTTTCTCAACTATGTGTAAAAAAATCCCAATGACTCAATGGTACCTGTGTGTGTAATTGTAATACTGGTAGATAATAAGTAGAGATAGTGCATATATTTGAAGGAAATCGGGATCATCTTGCAAGAAACTTGTGAGCAGGAAAAAGAGCAAAGTGACTGCAATAATATCCTGTATTTAAATTGAGAGAACTCTTTGTAATAAGTTTATGGTAAACAGACAAGGGAATATCACTTCCTCAGTTATTTGAAATATGCAGTGTGTTGTGAAACACTGTCTGGACCCACTTGGGTTTATATTCTATACTTACAGTCTACAGAGTATTTACCTGCTTTTTGAAATGCTGATTTGGAAGCTTTTGTATCATTTAAAAAACAGCTAACTGTCATCAAAAAGTAACTTGAGACAGTTGCAGAATACAGCACCACATTATTAAAGTTGTTAACTTACATAATGATTCAGTTTAAGAGAAGAATTTTTCTCAATGTGTGTGCAAAATTTACACATTTGATAAGTTTGTCAAAAAACACCCATTTTGATGGAATGTTAAATTTTAGTCTAAAACCCAGCCGGTGCCAACTTCTTAAAAATCAAATTTGGAAAAAAAAAATAAAAGAAAAGAGAAATTAACAGCATTATTCCAATTAAGGAATGATAAATTCCTACAGAGGGAATTTAAAAAGGTGCTGTAGAAGAAATTTGTTTCCAGAAGATGAAATTCAGATGTTCCCATAAAAAAATATTAATGAACAAGGTGCATAGAGATGTATCATGTGTGAGGTACCTCAGTTTTTGTTCTAGTCTTACAACTGTAACATGTACATACTGTAAATATCAGGTATTGATGTTGCAGTGCTGCAGTTAGAAACCAGTTGTGGTTGGAGAAGTGGATTTTTTTTTAAATAATATCTTCATTCCAATTTTCATTGCATTCATTCTGGCAGAAAAGGAATTATTTTCATTGGTGTTTTACAGGTTTTCGGCCACTTTTGAGGTCAGAGTCCGTGCACGGCGGGTGGATCGGCTTCGTTACTGTTTGATTGATGTAAAGAGCGCTTTCTTTACACCCATGGGTTCCCCAAAGGTTTTATTAAGGACATTCCTTTTGAAAAATGTACTCAGGGACAACAATTGAAGATGATTCAGGCTTAATAAGATGAGAAGGGCTACAGAGAAAACAAAGGCAATAGCTGGTGAAAATCTATTTGGAGAACGTTGATTTTTTCTCATGCCCTTGGGCTATATGTTCAGAAAGTATCCTTTTCTCTTATAAATCCCATCTGTCATTTCCAATTTCTAAGAGAGGGTCTGGCAAAGAAATGTGATGAATCTCATGAGTATTAGAATTACTGGTGCTGTACAATGGAAATAGAACAGATCACTTTTTGACAAAAGAGATTCATGTCAGATAAATGCAGTTCAGTTAAATTGAAAGTTGCCAAAAAATACAATAAAAACACTTAATCAAGATACATCCTTGTGCTGGAAGAAACTGTTTTCATAATATCAAAGTATATTTACACCTGTAGCTAAAATGTTTAGTTAAGGTTTGTAATTTCAATTTTTTTTTATTTTTTTATTTTTTATTGTGGCCTTGGTATTGCACTAACAGCATTGTATTTATAACATAATATCAGAATGTAATATTTAGTATACAGCGTATAAACATTTTCACAATGTATGAATTTAATGTTGCTAAACTAAAAATTCCAATGTCCTATATTTAGATTTGTTTGACACGTTGCAGGGAAGTTTTTAAAATGCAGATTAGTTTTTCTTTCTTTCTGCATCTCAACAGAGTGTCAGGGTATCAGAAATTCCTAGAAAATGTTATGTATTTTGTAAAGGTCTAGTTCAAATTAATTTATGTTAGTCAGCCTCATCAAAGAAAAAGATTTTAAGAGATGAGTGAAGACCAAACAGTAAATGGTTGATTATTAAGTGAATTGTCACCAGCTCTGAAACAGAAGTCTCAAGCAGATTTTGAAGCTGGGGATCAGGGTTGTGGTTCTCCACATACGCAGCGTCACCATTTAGTTTTTCATGCGTATAGATCAGGAATTTATTGCAAAACATACACAGTACCTGATTTTGCTTTCTGTAAGCAACCAGTCTAAGACCAATGTGAGAAAAGAACTCAGCCATGTATTGAGTAATGATTGATTATTTAGCATATTCATGGTGCTACTGGTATATCTGACTCTGTTGTCAAATAAGCCAAAGGCAAACTCCCCTACAAAAAGACATTGAAAACTACTTTTAAAACCTCATCTATAAGATGCAAAACCATTTCCAAGTACAGGATAAGGCAATTAATTCCCTTACTATTTGTATGTATAAGACCTGATAATTATGTATTCTGGCCACATTTATGGGGATGTTTACAACTGCCACCTGACCTCACATGTATGGTAGTGCCCATACTTACTGCAAAATAAAAGAAATCTGCTTTGAGATTTGAGCTATTTTTGTAAGACTAACTATCTTTTTATGAGACCAGCTAAATACTGAAGTATTTCTTATGATTGGAATAAAGTTTTAGATTCGAAGAGCTGGAGCCATTATAGCTTCTACTCTGGTCTTTAGTGCAGTGCTATTTTCTGTCACGATAGGACTTTTTACACTGATTTGTAGGATGTGTCCCAGTGATTTGTGGCCAAGTGTGATTATGGATGTTTTGACGTGGGAAGTGGTTCCTTTTCCTGGTGGTTCTGTTATTGTGTAGTCTCAATAATATGCACAGAAACCTAAAGAAAATAATAGAGAGGACTGAGCAGTTAAAACTGGGTACAGAGCCCGGGGGAGATGTTTTCGATTAAGGGAGGTTTTAACATCACTGCTGTCATGGGCTGGAACTCCCTTCTCAAGGTCACCCAAGAGAAGTCACAGGATGGTTGAAATCCTCCTGCTGCCAGAAGCAGGGAGCCCTTGCCTGTCCTGTGGTTAACCTGTGTTGGTCACAGCAGCAGCTTGCAGCGATGATCCTGCTTGGCAAAAGCAGTGAAGCCCTTGTTACTCATCGGGACAGAGCAATTGAAAATGACAGAGAAAGGTAATAAAGAACGGTTTCAGCAGCAGCATTTGCCATTCATCACTGAGCTTCCTTTCATCTTCTTAGCCCTTTTTTATTTTGTCCAATGGGTTATCTTGGATTCTGTAGTTTCATCTTTGAGGACACTACTGCTGCATGCAACAGGATGGTGTTGTTCTCATCACGTGCAAACGGGCTTATGACTCTACCCTGAGCAAAAAGTGAATTAGTATGCAAGATGTCAATACAATGTTAAATTAAACAGCACATAGTAATGAAAGGCATTTAATTTAGTAATGTTAAATGAAATTTTAACTGAGCAGAACCGATTATTGTATAAAACAGGATGGATGAAAGGCTTGACTCATCCATTGTCTAGACAAATCACTTAGAAATATGTGGGTTAGCTTTAGAGTGATTCAGAAAATGTAAAAGCTTATTTGTAATCTGTTTGTCAAATTAAAAATGAATTTTTATTTGGCTCCTTTGCAAACTATTAAGAAATATGATGTGTTGCCAAACAGCTTAAGATAAGTTGCAAGGAGGCAAAAGGCTTGCCCAGTGGCAGATGACAGATCCAGAGTAGGGCCAGGAAATAATTTCTGACAGATTGTTTGTCTTCCAGAAAACATAGTTTTGATTGACTTAAAACTTTTTGTAAATTCCTTTCAAATTTAGCAAACACTTCTGTTAAGCAAAGTTAAAGAACACAGGCAAAAAGGGAGATGCTGAAGGCAGTTTGTCAAGGTAGGGTCACACAGGGGTTTGGACTTCTTTTTTCAAAGGCAACAGGAGTAAGAACATGGTCCCATCACTTCTAAAAGCAGTGATTCAAACACCAAGGGAAAACGAAAGCACATTTGATGTTCTCTTTTCTCTGATCTATAGTGGAAATGTTTACTGATAAAAATTACTTTCATCATCACAAATTTGCATGCTTCAATGCTTCCACTCTATGTTGGCTGTGCAAGCAGGATGCCAGCTGGGAAATATCACATCCTCCAGTACCTGACTGCCTTCCTGGCCACAGGCAGGACCGTCACTATCCCAGGAGATGGAGGGAACGAGTCCAAGGAGCCCACAAGATGTGGGAGTCACTGTCAGAAAGGGGCTCTAGGGCATCCCACCGCAGCCCTCAGCCCTGCAGGGTTTAATGAAGTCAAATGTCCACAGGATGTCTCCATGGGTAATTGCATAATTGTGAAAATATGAACTCTGCCTCTGCTTCTGCCTACACGCCTTCCTCTCCTTCATCTTCTACCAATCACTGAAAGAAGGAAAATTATAGCTGTATTTACAAGAGCCTCTGAGAATTGCAGGCTTTGCTAAAGCCTGTATTTTTCTCTCTGCTGCTATGTTTTCTAGAATCATTGGAAGTATTTTATTTTTTGTTTCTGTTTCAACACTGATGAAATGGTAGCCGTTTTTTTTTTTTTTTCTAACAGGTTGTCATGGTTTGGCCCTGGTATGGTGGCCATGGTTTTGGCCATGATTTTTGACCCTGACATGGTTTGGTTTTCTTTACAGCTTTTCACACTAGAAAATTTTGCATATACTTTCTTCTTCTTTGAGCACACATATAGGAGTACTTTTGACAATATTTACTATGAGTTATTTGATTATATTCCTCATTTTGATTTGACACAATAAAAATATTTGTTTATATAAAAATGACTTCTACTTTTAAATGATATGCATTGAATTGCTACACATGCTTCTCTTTCAAAAAATTAGGAACGATAGCTTGTACAGAGTATTATAAATCACCATTCAAACTCCAAGCACAGTAGAGGGCTGCAGTGTTGAAATTTAAATGAAAACACATAAAACCACATTAAAAATCTCTGCCCCATCAATCTTAGATTGGTCTTTGTGTCTTGGCTGCCAGATCTTAGGAGACAGTCTGCCCACTGCACCTCCCTCTCTGCTGCCATGGTCTTGGCCTTTTCTTAAGTCAATCATTGGTAACCCTATCTTCTGGCAGTGATGGGAACGCTCATCTTTGGGAAGGCCAGGCCCATCGCTTCACCAGAGCCACCAGCAAGATCATCTTACTGTACCATTACATTTATCTGCTTACTTAGCCCAGTACCATTTGTATTTCTCTGCTGGGCCTCCCACATTCAAGCTGGCTCCAGGGAAGCTGCTGGGAGCAGCACCAGCATGTCATGGGTCATGCAAGAAATTATTTACGGCAAGTCATTGTAGTAGTTTGGCCGTGATTGGCCAATGTATATTACTGACACTTAATAAAACCAATGAAAGCATGGGTACGCCTTTTGCGAATACACCTTTTAAATGTGAACGCGGGAACCAGCTCTCTCTTGGTTTCCGGCTGGGACACAGGTAACAGCTGCTGCCGGCCGCTGCCCCGCGGCCCTCAGGGGCTGGGGGGGAGTCGGGCCAGGCCGGGCGTGGCCGAGAAAGGGAAAAAGATCGCGGGACCGAGCCACGCCGCTGATATCTGGCTGATGGAATTCGAGTTTCCTTCTCCAGCAGCATGGTCGCTGAGAGAGCTCCTCAGAGCTGTCCCGGAGCCACGAGGGATCACGCTACTAAGACCAGGCAGGAATGGCTTCCTGAATAGAAGAAGAATTTACTCTGGACTGATTTAACCCTAATGAGACCGAGGGGTGGAAAGGAGAATCTACTAACTCTCTCTCTCTCCAGCCACAAGAATCCAGCCAGGGCTGAGGCCAGGAGCAGCTCTACAGCCCCAGCACGGCCTGTTTTTGTAAATCTGACTGCTTTGGCATGGCTGCTGCCTTTGTGAACTCTTTAAATATTCAGATGAAACCAGAAAACTTCTATCCTCACCGGAGTGAAAGAAAGGACAGAGTGAAGACACATAGAGAGACTACATAAGGATATTTACAGTCAGAAATTGAAAGTGATACTTTAAGTGGAAGGNTATTAAAGAGCTGTGAACATGGGAGGAATTTCATGATACAAATGTTCCGGGCGGCTGTTATCATGGAAAGTTTGTTTTGTCTTGTTTTCTTTTAGTTTTTAGTTCCATAGCGAGTAAGAGATGCTCCAATCCCTAGAAGAATTGAAGAAAGACTATTCTAGAATTGAAAAAAACTGACTGAAAGTTTCTAAATGTAATTTCTGTATCTTGTTAATGAGAATGAAAGAAATTTTGGTAATAGAGGAAGAATGTTTGAAGGGTTTCATTCTAATTCTTAGAGTTTGTTCTTTTTCTTCTTCTTTCTTTTTGTGTTAGTTAATAAAGTCTGTCCTTTTCAAGTTTGAGCCTGCTTTGCTCTTGATTACAGAATTTCCTTTTTTTAAAATTGGCAACCCAAATTAATAGTTTTCTGTCTGGTTCACACTGAAACCACGACAGTCATGAGAAAAGTCAACAGTGGGAGTGCAAAGGAAGACAGTCAGAGCTGGGAAATGCCAGAGCTGAGATCACCCATGCAAACTGCATTGAATCACCTTGTATCTATTTACCATGATATTTTACCCCTAATTGCATGTGCACATGCAAATTTTTGGACCATGGCCATACTCAATGTATAAGCAATTAATAATTTTTAAGTCATTGTCTCTGCAACTGTAGTAAGTCTTTTCACTTTGTTTTTTGCTTTTCTTTGTACATGCAACCACATTCAAAGCTTTTAATGGCAGTGTTTAAGAGCAAGAAACAGAATTCCAGTCCTTTCTCAAGACACAGTGATGCTGTAAACAAACCAAGGTTCTTAAATCTTTTACAGTGTCTCCAACTCCCATCCTATTCATGGCTCACTGATATGCTTAATTTGAACCCATCTGTTAGCTGCTTAAAGTGAACGTTGCATTTTATTTATTTAAATTCATTTACATTAGATCAGAGATTTGGCTGTTCTCCTGAGTGGTCACTTAAGGCAGGTCTAATTGTACAGGAAAACAGATTCATTAATGTCAAATGGAAAACAAGGCTAATTTAAATTTGCAGCAAGCTATTACTGGCCCTTTAATAAGGTATTAATTAAAAGATCTGATACAATAAACTGACTATGTATAAATTTTGAACTTAAAAAAAGAACAAAGTAGCTAAGAGAGCTAAGATTATTTCAATATTATTATTGAAATTATAATCTTGGAGAAATATGTGAATATGCTGGAAACAGAGACACATAAAACCAGATTTGTAAGGTGAACATATCTGTTATAGTCCAGGTACCCATCTCAGTTCAGACATTTCATAATCGCTTGTTCTTAATATATCAGTCTGAAGGAAGTCTAATGTATTGAGAAACACCATACAAAGCATGGAGATGTATTAAAAAAAAGTAGACAACTTGTTTCTCTAGCTTTACAGGGAATCTTTCTTTTACCATACCAAGGGATTTAAAAGACTCATCTGTTGCTAGAAATAACAGCAGTGAGCAATGGACATTTTTCATGCTGAGGCTGAGATTCACTCCAGTAGCTCATGGCTTACACATACAGGACACACATCAGTGCTGGGACCACGAGCTGCTGCCACTGCATCACAAAGGTTTCCTGCAGACAGACAGTGCCCACAACACTCCTCTCCCACAGGCCCTGGTGTTAACAGTCCATGATATGCCTTGTCATGCCCTGTTGCCCTTTGGATACACTGGGGAGGTGCATGAGGTTGGTGCTAGTGCTGTGGCAGTGCCACCACATCCATGCTGGGAACCACAGCATCATTGGGAAGGCAATCCGTGTGTTCTTGATGTGTCAAAACAGATGACATTATTGTAGAGCATGTTATAAGGATAAAGAAAGGTGTGATTTGAGATTTGAAATATTGAGTTATAAAGGATAAACCAGCATGTTGCAGTAGCTGGATTAATTTGCCAAAGAGAATATGCTGGATCTTCCAGTGCAGTTGTGATGTTGCTATACTAACCAGTAGAATCTTCCTTAGATATGGGAGCCCTAAATGGTTCTTGGAGCAAAATGTTTCCTGAACCTCTTACTAAAGCTGGCTGTGGTAGTCAGAATAGCTGCTATGGATGACTTGCTCTTTTTGAAGCCCAGAGTGACATCATTCTTTGCTTCCCTTCCTTCCAGGTTATCTGTTTCCCATTTCTTGTGATTGGCATGAACTAATTACATGGTGTTTTTTCCATACAGAACCTTGTACTGTCATCTGAAGAAGGGGTATCCATGCAATTGGCTGAGAAATTTTGCCCCACAGTATCCCAAGGAAGGGAGGAAGAATAAGATATTCCCATTCCCCGTCCTCCTTTAGGTCCCTGATTGACTTGTCTATAGTAAATTTTGATGACATGTTCTTGTCTCGAGCGGCTCTCTATATACTCTGCACCTAGCTGAAAATGAGTGGTGAAATAAGTGGTGTGTTAAATGCTGAGATCTTTTGCTGGATCTATCACACGTCCAGTACTGTGAGTGTCACTTAAAACCCAAATATGACACAACAGAAGCGTGTGAGAGGGTTATACTGAGAATAAGCAGATTTACACATGCCCAAGGATGTCTCTGGGCACTGAGGCATACTAACAACTGGTCTCCATCTCTTTTAAGAAGTCCTTCTGATCTGCAGTACTGGTGCTGCCTGGAGATGCTCTGTTAGGAATGGTCTCTGGTGGCCGCATGATGGCTAGGAAATGTCCAAGTTAGCTGGTCAGTGTGGGCTGGATCTGTGCCAGACATGCTTTAGCTGTTTCTTACTTGGACAGTCATAGTCAGGTCCCTAAAGGTTCTTGAGCTTGACTGTGATTTTGGGAGAAGGGAGAGGTCAGATAGTCCCAGACTCTGCAGGCAGGGCTGTGCTCAGTGCAGGCAGGGGCTGACTGCATCACAGCCTGCTTGCAGAGAGGTCGTCCAAGTCCTGCCTCTGTATTAAGCACCCTTCTCTAAATGGAATCCAATCTTGTCTCCTTTGGGTTGTCTCCTAACCCATTCACAGCCCTTCATGTACCACTGCTACCCTCTCCACTTCACTACTTCCACTGCTCCCCACAGCTCCATGGGGAACAGCTCAATGCATCTGACAGGAGGACAGAGGTGCTGGCTGGGATTCAGGAATGTAGTATGAGCCAGACTAGAGCTCAACAGGAGCAATCTCTCTTCCCAGACTGGCATAAAGCCATTCAGGGGTAAGCGTCCTTTCCCAAAAAGTGTTCAACAAGGGAGCCAAACCTTGAACGTCAGCATCCCCTGGGGACCACTCTTACTGCAGGTCCCTGTGGTGCACTGTGGGTGCTCTGTACCACCCACGTCCCTCATAAGGAGCCAGTGTCACCAGGGAGCCACTCTGAGCTCCGCCTACACTTCGTGGACCAAGCCCTGTTGGGGTTCAAGCCCCACCCCGGGACATGCTGGGCACCCCTACTGGGGTGGGGGCTGCGTTTGGTGGGGTTGCCCAGCAACCCAGGAGCCCTTCTCTCAGGCTGTAGGGCTTGGTGTCCAGCTGGGCCTCCTCCTCCTCCTCCTCCCTGAAGGAGCCTGTCTCACAGGCTCCTCTGAACCACAGCCAAAACTTAACACAACTGTCAGCTCAAATCCATGTGTTGTTCTCTGAGCCAAAGCACCGACACAGGAAAAAAACCCCTCCGTGTTTCTTGTGGGTCTGTAGGAATTCAATTGCCAGCACATATCGCTTCCAGTAGACACAGCACAGCTTGACCTGTTCTCACAGGCAACAGAAGTTGAATTTAGGAGCCCTAATAATCATAGCAATCTGGTCATAAATGAATTACAGGGCAACAATAATCTACTGAAATTTTTAGATTAGAGAAGCTATTGAAATTTTTGGATTAGAGAAGCTTTCTTTTCATGGATGAAAAATGAATTAGTGAAGTAAGTTATTTGCTGCAAATTATTCTTTCTGTTCCTGTTGTTTGCTGATCTATGATACATCTGATACAAAACATTCATCAAAAAAGCCTGTGTCACTCTTTTCAGCTACAAAAACAAGGGTTTAATTCATTATGATTTCCCTGACCGTTCTTTGGATCATTTACATTTGCCCAAGTGGATTTAAAATGCTACCAGATCTCTAACATTTCACAGGCACACTGAAAGGTGTAAAGAGCTCTGAAAAGGTGCAAGACGAGGGAGAATAAAGCACAAGGATTTTAGCAGCCACACTAAGTAAAGTCTTTATAAGGACTGATCTGGCATTTCAAAAATAGTTTCTTCTCAACCTTTTGAAAAAATGCTGAGATTTATCATCTGAAAGGAGCCGATCCCACCTTTCAAATGGAACAATGTCCTGTGTGCCTTTTTGTAGGTATTTGTTATGTAAAATGAACAGGGAGGGGGAAGGGCAGTAAGAAAAGCCTTTTTTGAAACAAAGGTTTCTGTGTTGATAGTGCTGGACCCTGCATTGGTTTCTTATCATTACCTAGAGAAAAAACCAAAATGTCACTGGAATGCTCAACACTTTGATCAACAAAGAGAGTAGGATCTGAAGTGGTTAAATCTGAGGATTTAAATCTACAGAACATGTTTCCCTATGCTCATGCAGCGTGACAAAATTTGAAGCCTAACTTTTCCAGATCTTGATTTTGTTTTGCAAGATTGGATAAGTAATCCCATCTGCATTTTCCCCTGTGCAAACATGTCACTGCTATTGGCATCTTAAAATTTATTTTGCTAGAATCAAGTTAGTAAGCAGGAAAATCTCAGGTGGGTAATTATTTTTCGATGAACCCAAAAAACTGAGGGTTTTTCCGGGTCTCCAAAGTATTTCTTTTGTCCCAAGAAGCTTGCAAATCTCAGTAATTTTATATGTGCCTGGAAAAAAATTCAAGGGACTTCTTGTATTATACCCAAACTACGCAGCACACTCAGGAACACATGAAGGTGACACTGGGCTCCAGAGGTTCACAGTATGACTCGGGTGTAGACTAATAGATATTGCTCTCTTCCTGGGACCTGATATTCCCTTTTCCTGGGTATGTGATGCTATGAGCACACTCCATGTCAAGATGAAGTCTGGGGCACCCCTTATTAATCACCCATAGGCTTCTGAGACAGTGGAGCAGGGACGCTGTGTACTCACCAGGGTCCCCCTCTCCCTGTGACACCAGCAGGAGTACAGCAGGCACATCACAGATCTCACCTTTCTCCCAGGATGGACACAAGCCCAGAGAAGCAAACAGTCAGCTGGATTTGCCCCTCTCTATTCCCCTTTATCGAGAAGATTTTCAGAAGCCAGTTAATTGAAAAAGACCATAACTTGCTGGTACAGATCATTCTGATATGGCCAGAAACAGTTAACTTATGAACTGTAGGTTTTCCTGGACCCACTAAAATGAACTGTAGAGTCAGATTTAATAATTTAAGAGCAGGGTGGTACGTTTCCCGCATACAGAGGTCCAAGGGGAAAATATTCATCAAATCCTGGAATTCGGAGAAAATAAAGTTAAAAGGAAATGCTTGTTATTTTACGTCTACTTTTAAAGAGCTGGATGTAGTACAAAGCTTTGCTTCTGGTAAGTAGCAGTCACTGTGAAATCATCATAGATGTAAATTACTCAAACCCTCCTCAGGCTCAGCTGACTACAGGTCACAGAAATACGGCTAAAACTGAGAATCCAGAGCTTTAGGAAATGTGCACAGAGTGCAGGGGAAGTTTTGCTCCACATCTGGAACAGAAACTTTATGGTCTCTGCTTCTTTCTCAAAGACACCAGTACAATCCAGATTAACTCAGTGTTCTGACACAGGATAGAGATGCTCTATAGTTGTTCCAGTCTCACTGAGAGCAAGGTTTGTGACACATGTTTATTCCCAAAACACAGTATTGCTTCTTCTGACTTTTGCCTGG
The DNA here is from genome assembly GCA_013390105.1 of Tichodroma muraria. Lineage (NCBI taxonomy): Eukaryota > Metazoa > Chordata > Aves > Passeriformes > Sittidae > Tichodroma > Tichodroma muraria. The sequence goes on from WAAG01022836.1 coordinate 16,904, forward strand.
AGAAAACGTTTGTGTGTCTCTCTGCAGCTCTGAAGGACTTTGTACACTATTAAATTTTTCATGTGATAAAAAAAAAAATGCTTTAAAAACTCCTTAAAGTTCTTGGCAGTATAGAAACACATCATTGTATCACTGGGCAGGCGTATAAATAGCTGAGAGTGCTTTCTGTGCAGCTGGTGCTTTGCTGTGTTTCACCAGGAGAGGGTAGAGTTTGGAAAGGACTCCTGGCAGCCTGGGCTCCCTATTGTGCTGGGAAACAGCGAAGGGAAAACAAGCACAAGTTTCTCCTCTGCCTTTTTGCACCGACTGACTATGTGCGAGAGTCAGCAAATGAACTCTGGGAGACCTTAAAGTAAACAGAAAACGGAAAGAGAGACAAAATTCAAAAGCAGCTTTCTAGGGAAATCTGTGGAATCGAAGGGAGAAGCCGTGGCAGATCCCGTGGGCTCGCCCCGCCGACTGTGTCTCTGAGAACTGTCACTCACTGCGCGTTGCGTTAATCAGAGCTCAGGATTTATTTCTCTGCCGTGACTTCCAAGCTGTGAATAGATATCACTTTTAGAGAGAATGGGACCTGAAAAGACTCTCGAGCACTGAACAGAGTGGTGAGTTTTATTAAATGGTTTCTTCTCTTTCCAGTCTGCTGGAGCTTTCTAACATCCTGCTTGCAGGCACAGCAGCCCGATGACTTGTCTTTTCCCTGCAGCTTGTTGCATTCCTCACCAGGCTTTCCCGACCGCAGGTTTCTATCAGTAACCTCTCCCACCAAGACTCCAGGTCAGCTGGGTGACATTTGTAACAGGGCTGGCTCAGTGCTGATTTGTTTTCATGAGAGATTGAAACCACAAAGCTGTGAAACCAAACGGGCTAAAAATCAACCAAAATCCAATACAATTACAAAATGGCAGGTGACTCTAGGTTTCCAGATGTGGACAGTGATGGATCAGAAAAAAGTGAAGAAATGGAAATTATAGTCAATGTCGGTGGGGTAAGGCAGGTGTTCTACGGAGATAACCTGAATCAGTACCCAGAAACACGGCTGGCAGAGCTGGTCAATTGTTTATCGGGGGGATACGATAGCATATTCTCCCTCTGTGATGACTATGATCCTGGAAAGAGAGAGTTTTACTTTGACAGAGATCCAGATGCTTTCAAATGCATTATTGACGTGTACTACTTTGGGGAAATTCACATGAAGAAAGGAATATGCCCCATATGTTTCAAGAATGAAATGGAATTTTGGAAAGTGGATCTGAAATTTTTGGATGACTGCTGCAAAGCTCACCTAAGTGAAAAAAAGGAGGAACTGGAAGAAATAGCCCGAAGGGTGCAACTCATTCTGGATGACTTGGGAGTAGATGCCTCAGAAAGTCGCTGGAAAAGGTGCCAAAAATGCATCTGGAAATTTCTGGAGAAACCGGAATCATCCTATCCAGCTAGAGTGATTGCTGTACTGTCCTTTCTGTTTATTTTGATCTCCTCCGTAGTGATGTGTGTGGGGACCATCCCAGACTTGCAGGTGGTAGATGCAGAGGGGAACCGTATGGAGCACCCGACCCTGGACAGCATCGAGACCGCCTGCATAGGCTGGTTTACCATGGAGTACGTGCTGAGGCTGATCTCTTCTCCCAACAAACTTCACTTTGCCCTTTCTTTCATGAACATTGTTGATGTGCTAGCAATACTTCCTTTCTATGTCAGCCTGACCTTGACCCACCTGGGAGCCAAGCTGATGGAGCTGAGCAATGTCCAGCAGGCCGTCCAGGCACTGCGCATCATGAGGATCGCAAGGATTTTCAAGCTTGCACGGCATTCCTCAGGACTCCAGACCTTAACCTATGCCCTGAAACGCAGCTTTAAGGAGCTTGGGCTGCTCCTCATGTACTTAGCTGTTGGAATCTTTGTCTTTTCTGCCCTAGGTTATACCATGGAACAAAGTCACCCTGAAACTTTATTTAAAAGCATCCCTCAATCATTTTGGTGGGCAATCATTACCATGACCACAGTTGGATATGGAGACATTTACCCTAAAACAACACTAGGAAAACTGAATGCTGCCATCAGTTTTCTTTGTGGAGTGATAGCGATCGCCCTCCCCATCCATCCCATCATTAACAACTTTGTCAGGTACTACAACAAACAGAGAGTTTTAGAAACAGCTGCCAAACATGAATTGGAGCTGATGGAACTAAACTCTGCTGAGGGGAAAGCCGCTGAGGGGAAAGGCTCCAGAAGTGAACTAGAGGATTTTTCAAGGGAAGGCAAAGAGGGTCTTTTTTATAACAGCCGGATAAAAGTCTCCCACAGTGACACCTTTATTCATCTCCTGTCAGAAGAGAAACACTATAGGACCAGGCTTCAAAGCTGCAAATAAACTGTGAGCTGTTGTCAGCGCTAAGCTACAGATCGGGAAAACCTGACAATCAACTGTGGAAAGGACTCGCAGATCTGTCAGAGTTGGGAACGGAGCGCTGCTTTGCTTTTCCAACACGAATATAAATTAACCCCATGGCTTCTCCATCAACAGTTGGTAAGACTTTACCGTTATTAACCCAAAATAAAATAGTAGGACTCCACTGAGATCAGACTGCTTATACAGAGTGTGTTCTGACAAAAAACATTTGTAACTGTTTCAGAGACTGAAAAGTCCTTCCTGATCCGTAAATGTTCAATGACCCGAATGTGCAACATTGCCACATCAGAACTTTGTACCTGTGACAATAAAGAGCAGCATCACACAGATTGTGTCTTCCAGGCTCTCTTCAATGCCTTTGCAGCTAGGGGAACTTCTCCTTAAATATTTAAAACGGCCTCTCGCTTGTATTAGATTCAGGCTTACAGAAAAATGTTACAGACAGTTCAAGTCTAGAGATACTGAAAGTATCAGTATGTACCATGTGCAGAATATTAGAGTGAATAAATGGCTTCATTTTGTAAAATGTACTTTGGGGTCAACTTTTTGGATAGGTTTCTGTTCCTCTTTCCAGAAAGAGTGTCATTTTCAATGGGACATGAAACTATATTTTGAGCAGAGACACACAACAGATTCAATATATTTTAAGGAGCAAATGTAAAAATATTTGTTCTAGCTATTAATTACAGCATGATTTATATATGCAGGGATCTTTCAGGAAGGATTTGTAATTAAGTAGCTTTTTAAAACTGTAAGTTAAGTCATGGTATCTTTAATTCTCTACTAAATCAAGGGAAGTTTATAAGGAACTTAAATTGAGTAATTCTAAATAAGAAACTTTAACTCTTTGGAAGTAAGAGCACAGAAAGTTTCAATAAAAATAGTATAGTCTCCAATTGATTTATGGTAAAATATCTAACTGAATAAACATATCTTTTCATCAAGGTTATCTTTTAAAATAACATATCCTTCCCCTATAGTAACTGCAAACTTTGTAAATGTAGTTTACAGGAGTAGTAGGCACTAATCAATATTTTCTTCGTTAATTATTATACTAATTAATCAACCAGTGTGTAGGTACTATCTTTTCTAAAAACAAGTGTACCAGAGAAATCCATTGAAACTAGGAGTCATGTCAGCTTGGAGGGAAGGGCAGCACTGGCTCATAGATATATTTACATAAGTTAGAAGTAGGATCCCAAATGTTTTAGTGGCTAGAGTAGCTGTCTTTATTTGTTCCCTTTTGTGCTGAGCAGCCCCCTGCCCAGGTGAAATGCAGCAACATGAGCCATGACCTGTCCCTGGGCACCTCACGCCCAAGATTCCCCTGCAGGTCCTTGGGACTTTTTCCTGGGACATGGGCAAGCAGTGGGCCTGTGGCATCCACCTCACAGAGCTGGGGGATGGGCTCTGTGCTCTTTTCTGGCACCTTGTTTGTCCTTGTTCCCTGGCAGAGTGGTATGGGTCTGCGGGTGGGGAGCACCCTGTCCTGCCTGGAGCAGGGAGCAGTGGTGGCATGTAGGGGCTGGGCTGGTGTGCAGTGAAGGGCAGCTACTCCTCGGGGACACCACCCACTCTGTACCTTTCCTAGCATGGAAATCAGCCCCTGCTTCCCTAGGTTGAAGGCCTTCCCCAACAATACCCCTCACACCTCAAATAGCTCATCTCCAGGGACACCTGCTTGGTACCCCTATGCCCCAGCCCTGCGCCAGACCTGATGTCCTTTTCCCCAGTCTGTTACCTTGTCCTTCCTTACATACCTCCATCAAGTAAGATAATTCAATGTAATTCAAAGATAAGTAAAACAATGCCTAAACATTTCTGTACCCAAATCCTTCTACCAGCATTTGTCCCAAATTCTCTCCTGCCTAAGACAAACAGCCACTATAAGTACCTCCTCAGCCCAAGCACCCCTTCACCCCCATCCTCCTCTCAACATCCCAGCTCTTAGCCTCTAGAACTGCTCTCTCACTCTGTCTCATCTGCTGAGACCTGTTCCTTGCTTGCTGACAGCCTCAGCTCCTCTCCCTGGCTGCCTGGCCAGGACTATAGCCGGCTCTCGTATAACGGACAGGATCCTGTCCCTTGCACTGCTTAAGACTTCCAGGTTACAAATATGGGCTGCAAACCGGCAAAAATTGACTCGGCTGGGGTGCTGAGGGTGGGAGAAGAAGGAAACTAACAAAGCTGTGTGAGTCCAGACTAATCTATCAGCAGGAATATTAAATGCTCCTGGCTTTGCTCCTGACATGCAAAGGGTAGCTGAGAGTGAATTAAATTAGCAAATCATTTTCCTGAAGGAGGAAAGCACTGTGTTAATACTAAGTAATACAGTTTAACACTGCAAGTGCTAAATCTTCACTGCCACGCTTTGTAATTTATTTAACCTGACATTAAATAAAAAATAAGCCTCTTTTATCAGAAATAAGTTTGTGGGCTAATTTCTCCAATGAGTTATGCCTTTGAGCCCTGGGCTCTGCCTATGCTCTGTCGGTGTGGAAAGAATTTTGAGACAACCTTGATGCTGCTCTTGCCCAGGTCTCAGTGTGTCTTGCAGCACTAGGGACCTTATTTGTTGGATTTGTTACTCTAAGTTATGTGTTCTTGAAAGGCTCTGTGTGGGCAGGGTGGATTCCTGCCTATTTGCCTTGCTCATGGTGTGGAAACCCTGAAGGAACAGGGGGAGACATGGGCAGCGGTGGAAGGACAGGGCAGTCCAGCAGCACATGGTGAGACTGGAGAGGAGCAGGTAATCCTGATGGTGCAAGACAAGAAGCTTTCTGGGTCCCTGGAGAGACATCTCTTGCAGATCAGGAAACTGCCATAAACCACTGGCTTTGAAATCAAGGCTGGACAGAAGGCTCTACTCCTTAAAGAATGGAGTGATTTAGGGGTTGTTTGTTGTCTATTGTTTTAATAGTCTACACAACCCAGGAGAGCTGATTTTCCTTTATTACAAAGGAGTCTAAAAAAAGAAAAGGATTTAAAAATCTGGAAGTCTTGGGGGTGGGAAGGGAGGGTTAGAGCAGCCCTTTCTCAGGGAGTAAGTGACACAATCCAAAGGCATCCCCACTCTTTGACACAGGACTTTCTCAAGTCCAAAGTTGGGACAAGCTCTGAAGTCTTTCCAAGGGGAAAGACTGCACTGTGCTTGTTGCAGGTTTCATTTCTGTGCTCTGAGTGAAGTGGGCACATGCTGCACCACTCAACTCAGCAGCACTTTTCCCACATCCAGCTCTTCCCAAGCACTTTGTGGGCACTTTGGCTAAACCTATGCAATTAAATTAATGAATGCAAGGCATTCCAAGTGAGAGCATCTCCAGACGCATATGGGAAACTCTGTAGCACAACTGTCTCTCAGGGAAGCCCTGTTCCTAGTGTTTAATACCCTTCATCTGGGAACCAGGACTGGGATAGCCAGAATACATCCAAGTGCAGAAAAATCTGAATAAACCACCTGGATCTCTCCTTACTCTTGCTGCACAAGGACTCTGGACTCACAGGCGTATGAAGCAAAAGGGTCACTGTTTCCATAGGAAATTGGGAGTCTGGAAAAAAAACGTAGTAGTCTTCTACAGAAAGCCCATTGACAGGAATTATGGAGAACAATACAGATATACTATAATTTTAGCTGATATCCCTTCTCATGCAGAAGTTCCTCAGTTCACCATGCAAGCAATTTCAGAGCACAATGAGCAGATCAAACTGTCCTCTAGAGATGTTATCCTGTGGGACATCTACCCTAGCAGCCAGCCCTGGCTACTTCTAGAAAACTTTGAATCTTTAAAACGTCCTGTAATAAATAGAGTTAAAACTTGAAGTGAAAAACTTTTAGTTCCTGAATAGCATCAATCACAGCTGTAAATTCAGGATTAATCCAGGTTTGACATCAAATAGCTGCCAGCAGAATCTGGTTCAATAGCCTTAATTTAAGAACACACCCAGTGGTAGATTGGTGATGATTACTAAACTGTAGGTAAAACAAAGCCTATTTCTAGCTTCCTGGACACCATAAACAGTAGAACTTAATGGAGTGGAAATTGCTTCTAGAAGTGTGGGAGATAGATGGAATATTTAGTGACACACAGCATTAGTCTAGAGGAAGTGATAGGTGTTTAACAGGTCAGCCCACACCATGCTGTGGCTGGCATGTCACAGCCACCTTCACTTTAGAGACAGGCTCAGGTTCAGGCAGAAACAGCCATCAGCAGATGGGGTTTTATTGCTGGATTGATATGTATATATGATTTGAAGGCGCTTTATAAAAACCCCAACAAAATGATGGGAAATAGTAGAACACCACTGTTTTCTGCTGTCATGCATGTGGGAGAGCCACTCAGTCCTGCAGGTGCGGCAGTGCCACACAAGGTTAATTGAAATGACCTCTCTGGTCTGTGCATGGGTCAAGGGGAATGGGAACATGTGGAAGCAGAGCCAGCTCCTATCAAAGAGAAGGAGGGCTGAGGACCAGGCATCATGGCCCATCTGTCCCTCACTGTGCTAAGGGCACTCACCCTTTTTTGCAGATGACGCTGACAGTGATGCTGTTTCAGTAACCCTTTGGGCAGATTTCTTTTTGCCTAAAGTACTATTTGAATGTAGCTGATAAAATGCTAGAGAGGAGAATCCAAGATTGTTTTCAGTCTCAAGTATTCTCTATATATGGATTTTTCAAATAACTACCCAAAAAGCTCACCTGATATTGGATAGTAGAGTCACAAACAGGTGTTTTTTGGAAGAGAACATTCAAATATCCATAAAAAGTAGAGGTTAAGGAATAGAAATAAACAATTAACTATACTAGAAGACACAAATCCATTGAGATTAGCTCAGCTGGTTAGAGCCGAGTGTTAATAATGCCAAGATTGTGGGTTTGTTCCCCATATGGGCCTTTCACTTAATAGCTGGGCGTGATGATACTTGTGGGTCCCTTCCAACTCAGAATATTCTGTGATTCTGTGAAAAAACCCCACAACCCTCTTCCAGCCACATCTGCATTGCCAGATATACTCAAACAAATAGAACAGAGCCCCCTGTGAATTATGCTAGGCAAAATTACTTCCTCCCTCCTCCCTTTCAATGCAGGCTTCCTTCCTACATCCACCAAAACCCCTACAATTCTTTTCTTACACAGGTAGAACAGTTACTGGGCACATGCACAGGAGAATGCACTTGTTACCCACCCAGGTTTCTGAGGAACTGGCTTGTTCTCCATTCAACTATTTTACCGAGACTGTCCATTTGGGAATATCAGTGTTTCCTTCCACACCAGCTTTCACAAGACACTTTCCCTTTGAGACAGAGGGTAATAAGTGTGTAATAAGTTCTGCATTGCCTGGTGTAAACCAAACTTCACTGGCAGTTGCAGGAACGTAACACTAGTGTGAAAATCAGCTCAGGACAATGCATCTTGAATACACTTCCTTCAGCTGTAGATATCTCACTAAAACCAAAATTGGTTTCTCTTCCTGCAATAAACCGTACTAGGTTTGAATTCAGTGGGAGCTTTGCCTGCCTTAGGAATTTTAGAGGGAATGATGGAGCCAAGTGAGCCAGGCTAATGTACAAGGCAAACTTGTGTAAATTGCTAAGAGGAAATAAAAGTGATGGAAAGGTCTGAGAGCTCCAGGAGAAGTTGTGCTATTTAATTGTTGCTTTTCTTGTTGCTTTCATACGTAGGTGAGAAAGCTGCCAGTCTCTTAAACTTGTTTTTTGTTTTCCCATGTAAAGGTAACCTTGAATAACTTTTTAACATGCTGACAGTCAAGTACTGCTAAATCATCCTGGTCAGTTAAAGATATATAATAGAAGCAGAAAGGAAGGGAAAATCTTTAGAGGAGTCTAATTAGAGAAGTTTCTTTAAAAATAAAGTCTCAAAATGGAAAGAAAGACTGAATGCTATGTTGTATATGCCTACAAAAATCCTCTTATTTTCAGTGCATCTCTTTACTGCTTTCATTGATGACCCTGGTGCTTTGGGTTTTAAATATAACACCCTCTGATTCCCTATTGAATAAGGAAGTAACCTGTACACTCTACAACAGTGAAATGTCTTAAAAATGGAAATTATCTATATTCATTAGAGTCTGTGCTAGAGCTCACAAGTTCTCTGTTAGGGCTCTCAAAGCCACAGGAACTCAGATGAGCAGTCACTAGATGCAGGCAGCAAATTGCTCAGCACTGCAAAGAGAAGTTTTAGTAAACCTTCTTCCAGCCTCAGACTGTTTTAGTGTGCAAGAGACAAACTGCAGCTTCAATTACTATAAGAGCATTACAGGGAAATCCTTTATCAGTACGATGCACTCCACTGATCCCAGACAATGTTTTCACTGCATTACTGTTATCAGCTTTACAAAGTCAATGTTTTCCAGGCTTACTAGCATAGTAAATAATGGCTATTTTACGCAACATCCAGAATACAAAGGAGTTGTAGCTATTGGTCTCTGTTGATTTTTTCTTATTATTACTTTTGCAGCGAAAATGATACACAACAAATGTTCTTCTCCATATTCACATAAATGATGTATTCATTGTCTTACTGATTTGAACTACTCATATCCCTGAAGTCTCAGCTTGTCCACTGTCAACCAGTAAAGCATTAACCCCTCTGACTTAGTCTGTACCAGGTTAATCACCATGAAATACTGCATAACATTTGGGTTTTTCCCTTGTTCCATCAAGATTACTCCATAATCAGACATCTCTTCTCACTGACATGTTATTTTCATTCACCCTCATTTTCCATACCTTAATTTCACTCTATTGCACTTTAATGTTTTGTTTCAGAAAATGGAAATGATTCATCTGTCTTGATGCTCACACCCCTGAAACATTTGTCAAATGACTCGTGTGGTCCCACTAAGTGCAGCTCTCTGCATGGTATCACTTCAGTGGGGCAGGCTAAGAACATGCCCAGGAGAGAAAACTTATGGCTTGAAACTTCATTTGGACATATTGTCCCCTCATCCCCCAAACTCTGCATCAGAAGAAGACTCTCTTTTATATGTGGAACACTCAGAAGATGTGAGGCCCACATGCAGCAACCCTGGTTGAATGCTCAGCCCTAGCTGAACATTTTTGCACACATTTAAATTCCCCTCTCTTTGAGAGGACTGAAGCACTGAAGCATTTGGCTGGAAAGAGATTGCTTTAAACGTGCACTTACGTGCTTTGCTGATCAGAATGTACTCGTGTTAAACCTTACATGGCAAAAAAATGGATGTTTCTGAACTGCATCCAAGCAGGCACCAGCAATTTTCTGCTCATGGCCACCAATCAGGCATCAGCACAATGAGACCTTGATTGGTCCTTACAGGGGCTGCTGCAATACAAATGAGAATTATTTTCTGCTCATGAATAACAGATAAAGTGCCATCCTACCACTTGAGAAGTGAAATATCTAGAAGACAGCCTGACCTTTGCCTCCCCTTACTTACTCACTTTGTAGAAACATTACTAATTACAAGTCTGTTTCTGTACAATAAAAACCCTAAAATACCTACCCTAATTCCGTCACTGTTTAGCAGGCAAAACTCAAGCAGAGAGGAGATGAAACCTGTATCCTCCCCTGGGCTTTTGCTTGGCAATGGCCACTGGCCAGCTGGACACCCCTTGCTTGTTTGCAAAGGAACAAATCACAACCTTGTCTGCCAGCAGGTCCTTCTATTTCTACTCGTTGTCACAGTAATAAATCAATTGTTGCTATAAAACACAGCTCCTCTCCAACTCGTGGGGAATTTGCAAACTCTCTGCAGCCCAAATGTCAACCAATTGCTGGCTGGGCTTTCAGGCTGGAGTGGTTATTGTTTGCCAGTTCCTTATTTACATTGGAACAGTAAATTCCATTCGCAAAAGCCTTTACCATTTGGACTCGTTTGCCTTAGAAACAAATTAATTGCTGCCGTACAACATCATCCCTGCTGTGACTCACATAGGGCACATTTGTACTGCCTTGGCTGGAGGAGTGAACCTCAGCTGCCAGCTGGACTTCATCCTTGCACACTGGAGCTGTTATTGTCCTCATGTTGGGGCTCTTACTGCTACAGCTGCTCACATGAGACCTGAGTGTCTCAAAGATGTATTAAAGTGAGCTCTCCCATATCTGATGCAATTCATCTGCACAAAGTGACTGTACAATGTTTCTGAGTTGGAAAAGAAGTGTAAAGAAGCTATAAAGATTTTTAATGAGCATCTGGGGGCTGGCTGGGGAGGGTGCATGCAGGCTTGGCTAAGAGCAGAGCTTGGCTCAGCCACCCAAGAGTGGTCAGGAGAGGCATCCAAGGCTCTCTTCTTCCCTCCACCCATCTGGCTGCCCTCTAAGCATTGGTTGGCAGTGAGCAGGTGGGTGGCAAAGGCAGGTTGTGTCTGATATTCCCTCAAAAGAAGTCTGTCTCTTCCTACTCCCCAGAAGACACTATTGCCCAAACTTCCACAAGGCTCAAAGTACATGAGATATTATTAAGAGGTAAGTAGAGCAGCCTAGGAGAGTCAACATTTTCCCCTCAGCTAAGCCTTAGGGATGCCAAAGTTTTATTTGGAGGGGACTTTTTAATCACAGTGTTGTAGATAGCCCCAGTGTGATAACCTTGGGGTCCACAACCGAGACTCACGGGTGTCAGTGCATGTAACAGTGACACTTGGCTTTCTGCCTAAGCTGTCATATGATAACCTGTGCCACCCTGAAAAGCTGGTGGCTCTCTATCGTCAGGAATTTTAGAGGGAAAAATAAAAAGCCTTGTTCAATGTGGCTAAAGAAGTTGCAACCACTTGTAAGTAAACTGGCTGATTGCTGAAATCCCCACATTGCTTTGAGATGCTTGCTAGGTCACGAGATGTTCTGTGACATCCACCAAGGGAAATAAAGTGAGATAATTGGATTCCTCAACATTTCTTACTGTTCCAGGGTAAATGAGATAATAGTGATGACACGGATGTGAGGGAGACAGAGATAATTTGCTGGTACACTCCCTTCTGGGCTGAGCTTTCTCATCCAAATTTGTACATTTTATAGGCTGAAAAATTTAGTTTTGAGCAGCAAAGCAAAAATATCATGGTGCAGTCCAACACTGCTGATTCTTGAGCAGCCTACAATTAGAAGTCAAGTACAACAAACTAATCTAAAATCCCAGATTTCAAACTAATTCACTGCTACATCAATCCAAGACACAGGATGCAACAAAACCCAAAGGATCTTGTGTACATTGGTCCTGTGATGAGGAGAAGCTACTTTCAGCTGCAGTGGGAAGGCAAGGATCTTGGCAGTGGGCTGCAGGATTGGAAATGTGCCTTACAGTTTTACCCTAGGACCCTCATCTGCAACCCAGTGCCGCAGCTTCTCCTCTGCTCAGGGAATGTATGGGGCATTTCCCTGTGCTGCACCATCACTTTGTGAGAAAATGTTTTGTACAGAAAAAAGAGATTTCTTCCTACTGAACAGTCAATGAGGGAAGGTTATGGAAATTTGGGATGCACATCTCTAGGTATTACTTCATTTATAAACAGACTAAAGTGAAAACAGCTTTTTTCATTGTTAATTTGGTTCCACTTTCTCTCCTCTTCATTCTGTACCATTGTGATCTTGCTGGTAATCTTGATGGAAACAATGCTTACTCCATGAAAGATCACCAGAATTCAATGGCTGTCTCATCTGCCTTGTTCTGATCAAGACAAAAGACACACACCATCACAGTAAGCCATGTCCTCTGGCATTCAGGGGATCTTCCAACACTTTAGTACTTAATGACTCAAAAAACTTTTGTGGTAAAGGCTGCAGGAATGAAAGGCTGCAATCTGAAAGATCTGCCTTAAATAATACAAAAAAAAGGTGATTTTTTGTTTTAGCATAAAACAAAAGTATAAAAGTATAAAAGCATAAAGTGCTAAGTGTAGCATACTCTAAGGAGATGTACAATATCATAGCAAGGAATTCTCTTACCATGGAAGGAATTAATTTTAGACAGGCAGATTTTGCCACCTGGACTCTTGGCTACATATTTCAGAAGATGTGACTACTGAGAAGTCAGTCACTCAAATGTTAGTACCCAGTGTACCTGAGATGCTGAGGGTGTCCCTCCTGGCCTAGCATGAAATGATTCATATTTCCCCTAAGTGCTGTTCTGCCCCAGAGAGGGGAAGAGCATCTCATGGGGTATGAAACTCCTAAACATCCTTAAATGAATCAAGCTGAACCACTGTCAGTGGATTTTGGCAGAGCAGAACTTTCAGGTGCCCAATGCACTGGAATTTGTTTCCAGCTGAGATCATAGTATCATTTAGGTTGGAAGAAACCTTTTGAAATCCCCCAGTTCAATCCCTCTGCTCAAGAACAGCCACTTGAAGCAGGTTGTCCAGGAGTACATCCAGGCGGGGTGAGCTATCTGAGACATCTGCAAGAGATGGCAAATACACTCTAGGGAACACAGGAGCCTTTCTGAAGTGCCTTCAAGACACTAAGGTGTTTCACAGCACCTGAACTGATAATTGATGTCTGTGTTTGGGCAAATGAATCCCAGCCCTTGTGTCTGCTTGAACATGGTTCTTGGAACTTCAGCTGCCTGCTGGGCTCCACCATCAGCTTCGAGTTGATCTCAACTGACTCCAGAGGGATCTGAGAGTGCACAGTGTCTTAATGCTGACCTGAACCTTCACTTCTGCTGTCTGCTGTCTGCTTCCTGAGTTTGTAATCATATGGTGAGGTACAGAGCACTTTGCCAAAGAAAAGCAAAGAGAATAGTCTTGTTTTACAAAAAAAAAAACATGCAGCTGAATAGTTTTCTGCTACAAAAGAATCATAGAATGAGTTCATCCCTTGCTGCTTGGTTAGAAAAAAATATCAGATATGAATAAAGGTACCTTAATCATGTGGTATAAAGAATGGTCCCACAGTCTGTGACACAAGCATGACAGGAATGACTTTCAGGCTTCCCTGTTAGATCAGGAGGTGCCTGGATCCAGCTGCTGGACCCCTACCTGTGAAACACAGAATCATTCAGGCTGGAAATGACCTTTAACATGGAGTTCAACGATACACCTAGCATTGCCAAATCCTGTCCTCAAACCATCAAGCTAAATTATCCAACATCTGTTTCTGATCTCATAGATCAAAAGAGGACTTGTGCCAGTTGTGTCAGTAGAAAATGAGATAAAAATCAGCAGTGGGCCATGTGTTCTGGCACTGGATCAGAAACAGCCATGGGAGCAGAATGGTGACTGTCCTAAATGCAAGAGACATGCAATCTGGCAGCTCCTGCAGCCCGTAACCCTGACAGAGCAACCGCTGCTCTGCACAGCTCCTCTTTCTGTTCTCCCACCCTGAAAAGCCTTCCTTTCCTAGTCCCTGATCCCTCATGCAAATGGAGACAGCATTATAAACTATGCTGTCACCTCTTGTTCTGGAAATGTAAATTCAAAAGTCTTTCAACAATGGCTGGGAACAGTGTGGTTTATGTGTTCCAGCTGATGAGGCTAGAACAAGCCAATTAACTTTTTTCTTAGTCTGCAAGGAGATTTACCTTCCAGGTTTTAATATTGATAGTGGAATGTTAGAGTGGCATTTTCATAAACTATGTCAGTACCAAATTTTGCTCTGTTACAATACTTAAAGATTGCTTCTAATTCCGTGATTTTCATAGCATTTTAACAGAAGTGTTGTCTTGCCTAGCTTTCTCTAGACAGCTTCTCATGCATATTCAATTTGAACAAACAAAACTCTGTGTAACACCTCTGATGTTATTGTCCTAGGATTTCAAAAGGAGTGAAGATCACTTGATATAGCTGATGACCGTGGTCAGTATTCTTACTACAGACTAAATAACTAAATCATGTGATTTCACATACAGAATCATCTGAATAAAAATAAAAGGCTAACCACCCACACAACTCAATTAACAAACTATCAAGATGCACGTTCATGTTTATTATTGCAATAAATCTGTGATTTAAATTCAGTGGCAAAATATTTGCAAACGTTTACTCAATTACTGCATGCTCATTTTTTTATCATGAGATGAATCAGATGAAGCCCAAGTAGTGGTGCAGCTCCATGATGTTTAGTGCCACACACAAGTTTAGCATCATGTTCTTTAGTCTGCACTGTGGTCCTGCATAGAAATGGTGTGACATCATCTCCTGTTTATTAGAGATGGAGTGACAGACGCAGATTTTACTGCTGTTAAAATAGCATTAACACTTGGTACTAGTCATGTTGTGAACTTATGCCTCCATCAGACTGCCTGGCATGGTGTTATACTGCAGAAAGGATATCGTCATTGACGTGTTACTGGGAAGAACAGAAACATCAAAGCTGCAGTGCAGAGACTGGAGAATAAAATGAGTCTGATTCATTACCTTGAAAAATCCCATCTGAAACAAATGTCTTGAAAAGCCGGCACGGTTGCACCTTTTCAGCCACAAACAATGAGAAAAGTCAGTGTGCATGAGAGAGCATTTGCCACTTGTCCAGCCTTGACAGGAACATGAAAGGACGTACTGCTAGTTAGTATGAAAGCAGAGGATGAGAATAGGTGGGAGTAGCACAGGATTTAGAAGGGCAATAGAGAGCAGAATAATGAAAAGCAGTATAGAGAGAGACACTACAGAGTGGAGAGGCAAACGGAAGGCGGTGAGAGACCTTTCACATTTTTTATTCCATTCTGTCTTCTCACAAAGTTCCGTTTTCCAATTCCCTTTAAGTAACTTCAATTCAATATGATGAAAGTCCTTCTAGTACTTTTATCACTGCCAGGCATTTGCTAACAACAAAGTGAGCTTAAGTAGTGATGGTGCACAAGTATATGTATATGTTTGCATACACACATATATATGTATGAATACAATCAGTCTTGCAGGACTGATGAAAAAAATTTTAAGTACTTTTAGAAAAGCTTGCTACAGGTGTAAGAGAAGAATCTTTTAATAATTACATTTACCATTTGGTATATCTATAATTAACATATATTTAGATATTTCTTCACTGAATTTATATCTGAAATATTTTTTCTATTACTAGTTGCTTTCCGTATGGCGCTGAAAATGTTTATTGGCAGAGTGTCACCCATTTACAATCCAGAGGCTGACAATTATGAAGCCAACTCCTTAATGAGCTTCAATCCATTCCTATATTCCTATTTACCCTTTTACCTCATAATGAAATTGCCATAGTTATTTCTTCCACAACCTGTACAGACCTGACTCACTTAATTGGAAAAAAAAAAATCCAGCAGAGAAATATATTACATGTTCATGAAAGTTTATGGTTATATATCCTGTCCCTTTAATTTTCAGTTGGTAGTTCTTGTTAGTGAGTCTTATAGAAAAAGTCTCAATGAAACTGAAAACACCAATGATTGTAATGAAATAAACTTTCTGTATTATTCTCATTGATATAATGGTGTTCTGTGGTTACTTCTGATGGCTACCTGCAAGAAAACTAAGGAGACTGGAGTAAGGTTGTGGCTTATGAATTAAAAGAATATTTTTGTACAGGACATGACAAAAAAGCACTCTTCCATTTTAGCATATTTCCTAATAGTTCAGGAACTCAAGCACATGGTTTAATTGCTGCTAAGTAATCCAAGGTCAGGGATGGCATTATAAATCACTACAGTGAATGCCTCTTCTTTAAAACCTCTGTGAGATAACAACTGACTTCTGGTTTCGTTAAGCAAATGAGAAAAGAGTTAATTGTTTTTAAAGATTTGTGAAATAAATGTAGAGGAACATCTGTATATTTAATTTAATTGGTTATAAAAATATCTGTCAATGCCAAGTGCTCTGAAGTTCATGGATGTAACGCTGAGAGGTAGATATAAACATTATCGCTTTCCTTTGAAGAAAAGGGAATACTAAGAGATGGCGTGTCTGGACTTTCACAAATGAGTGTTGAAATTGCTTTGGTTTCTGACTGTCTTGGTGACGGAAGGAGGACTTCTCCACTCCCTGCCCTGAGATGGACATGGATGTGCTGGTGTCTAATGCTGGTGCCCACACATCCACAAGCAAAGGAGGTGGTAGGTGGCTGCACAAACTGCTATAAAAAACTTTTATCTCCTCTTCCTAAACAAAATCACTTGTCCAGCATACTCATCCTAGCCAAATCCAATCTGCTAACAGGCAGCAGGAGAGCTTTGCTCTGTACAGGGGATTAGTCCCCCAATTCAGCTCTTGCTCCTAAAGCACTGACACAAATTACCTTTCAGGCTGCACTTCAGGGATACTGCAGCTTTCCCAATGTGTAGTTATTCGTGGGCAATTCCAACAAAGCTAAACATTAAACCACATTGCCTGGGGGAGAATAAGTGACAGAAAATGTTCAAAGTTTACCTAATAATTTAATTTCATGTGAAAAAAATAAAAAAGACTGTCAAGAATGAACTTTCTTCACTTAAGACACAGTCAGAAACTAAAAGGCAGCTTTTCCTGCAAGGAGAGAGCCCCGGGTGTGATACAGGGCCACTTTCGGCCTCATGCAATAATGGAGCTTTTCTTCAGACGGTCAAGGAAAAGCCCTGGAGAAAGGGACATGTGTGAGGGACCCTCCCTGCTTCTAAACAAGCAGAAATCTTTCTTTATGCCTTCATGGTAGTTTACTTTTCTCTGATGTTTTAATCCTACTTGGTGTAGAATTTGCAGTTCCACAGCCAAAGGTGTGGGGATGCAAATGGCTGGAATGAGACTTGAGTATTCTGTTTATGCCAGCCCAGCTCTTCAACTTCCACATCATTGCCCACTTCTTCAATCCCATTTATCCCATTTTTGGAGGAAACAAAACTGTTCAAGGTCTTTATGACCAGCAGGTGTGTACTCCAGTGTAGCAACTCTTCCTCCCAGTTTGGTATCATCTGCAATTCCTCCTTCAATGGTGACAGTATAGCAGAGCTCAGACATAATTTTTCAGATGTCAATCAGAAATAAGGGCAGAGAAGGCACTATCCTTTCCATGCAGCTTGCCACCCTGAGTTGAAAAGAGACCTCTTTTGCAGGTCAGCTTCGAAATAGCTTGAAACATTCCTGTCTCTCATGTGTCCTTGTGTCCTATACTGAGAATCTTTGGCTGCTGTCACACTGAGACAGAGATGCTCACCCTCCCACTGAGGGCCTTTATTGACTTGTTAGAGACAGGAAGCAATTTAAAAGCCTTTTCTCATTTACTCATTGACTTTCACATCATTCTTTCAAAGGATTATTGGATTTTGAGATAGTGACTAACGATGTTGTCACTATTCATTAATCCTGAAAAGTGTCTGCCATCCATGGAGTTTGGCAAAGAAGATGAAAAGAAGACACTGTAGGAAAAATGAGTATAATGTCTTTAATGAAATTCCAAGAGGATAGCTATTATAAGCAATGCATCTTATGGAGTGATAATAGATTTTGCTTTCTTAAAAGTGGTGACAGGTTCTTGCTCAATGAACAGCAAGAGAAAGAATTGGTATAAAAACGTCCAAGTGACAAACACAAATTCAAGATCTCATTTCTACAATCATTTCTGCAGTAGTCCTGGCCTGGTATCTAAAATGATTGACAAACTTGGAAAAGTCTAGTGGAGGCCACCAAGTTGGTCAGGGCTGGAGGACTTGTCCTGTGAGCAGAGCTGAAGGGAGCTGGGCTTGTTCAGCCTGGGTGAAGGACAGCTTCAGGAGGGTCTCAAAGCAGCCTGGCCCTGCCTACCTGGAGGGTTATCAAGGAGCTGAGATGGGCTCCTCACGATAATGCACAGTAGGAAAATGAGAGGCAGGAGTCATAAACTGAAAAAATAGATTCCAGCTGGATATAGAAAAAGAAATTTCACTGAGGACAGTCAGGAGACCAGACTGCCTGGAGAGCTTCTTCAGCCTTGGAGAGTTCAACACCCACATGGGTAAAGCTCTGAGCAGCCTGGCCTGAGCTCACAGATGACCCTGCTTGCAGCAAGAAGTCAGACAGAGGGTACCTGAAATCTATCCCAAAGCTGTTGATTCTGTGATTCTACTTCCCTTCTCACAGCAGTTTGCCAGGACTTTTAAGGAATACTCACAGTCAAAACACATAAGATGATCTTCACTGCTTTAACTACATCTATCCTTAAAATGAAACAAGCTGATTGGCCAGTCCATATTCATATATCCAGGTAATAAGAACCTAGAGACCACCTTAAAAGCACCAGGGAGAATAGCAATTCATGCTGCTTGATGTACAAGACTAAATCCTCTCACAGCCCTGTCCTCTAGCAGAAAGATAGGCTTTTACACTAAGTGGTGCAACACCCTGGAAAATGACTAATGACTACAAATAATTCCTGCAAATGAAATGAAAATCCCTCACAAGTCTGTCCAATCTCTGCTTCCAAAGTGTTCCCATTCATATTAATCTATTCTGAAGATCACATTACTCCTTCACTGCAAGCGCCTCCATTCACACAGGCACTCATCCAGACTTATGCTGAGAACATATTGCAGAAGTGTGGCATTTCAGAGCTAGAAAACATGTGTTAACCAGGCAGACGTTCCCAAGGAGAGACCACATGCATGAAGTTTATACTGCTCCGTACATGGTGGAAAAGTGTGTTCTTTCACAGGGCTACATCCCTTTTGCAACCACATCCACAGGGTGAAATGCTTCAGGCCATCAGAAAAATTGGTTCTTCCTCTGCCTACAGCAAGAGCATACCACTGTCTGTAAGTAATGCAGATCATTAAGAAAAAGAGAATATTTATTTTAGCACAAATATGGTTATGAAAGTTTTTAAAATAGCACAGTAATGAGCTTGAGCTGGCTATGTATATTACATTTTCATGTTCATTTTGAAAATTAATGTCAGCTTAAATACATGCATACATTTAAAATGTAAAGAGCTTTTTGCAAATGAAAAGTATATTGAAAAGAAATTTAAAGAAAAAATATTCTGTTATAAATCCACAGAAGTCTTATCTGAATTACTGACCCAGGTCAATGAGGCAGAGAAGAATAGAAGCCATTCTTGACAATAAGAAATTTGACCTGGGTTTCCTTCAGGATTGGAAGGTCACCTAGTCAAATTTTATACTAATATGGTGATCCACTATATCTTTAAACGCAGAGTGGCTTGTACAAATAAAGGAATAGCTATCCATAGAGTAATGTACTATTAGGGGCATTCATGCTGGAAGACTTTGTTTTATCAGATTGATTGATACAGATTTCATTAGTGCTAAAACCCCATAAATATTCTTGGGATTCTCTAGCTGCTGTCTCTCTCATTCTTCTAGTTTGTGAACAAGCAGAAAAAAAAAATTCAGTCCTAAAAGCAAAAGGAAATTATTTTATCCAGAGTATTACGTTCAAACTACCAGAGCAAAAACTAAAACCTAAATGGAAAAAAACCAGCAGAGATTCCATTTTTAGGACGGAATGATCTTTTCATGACTGAAAAATCTAATACACATGACTTGCAATTTCTATGCCTGGCTCTGTCATTTTTTTAAATGCCATTAAATGCCTCAGTGTCAAAATACCTATTAAGAAAGAGGCTTTTATTGAGGAAAAGATAATAAAAATCAGGAACATTAATAAGCTGTATGAGAAGCCTCACTCCAGAAATAATGAAGCTCATAAAATGAATTTTGCCATTTACATTCACATCCTAAAGCAACCAAGCACTTTAATACACCTGGGTCTGACCAAGAGCGATTTACCAGCCATGGAACTCAGCAGTCAGAACTTAATAAAATTTTGTATACACCCAACCTGTGATATTAGGTCATTTATAAATAGAACAACAGAGTTTCAAATTACGTTTTTTCTTCATTCAGAAACATTGAATGTCTAGAAAACAGAACACTGGGTTTTGTGTTCCTTTAAATCATCAGAAACCCACGCAGTCCATGTGTACAAAGGATCATTTTCAAATAACAGCTGGGGATGGGATTTTGTGAATAGTAGGAACATAAACTAAGCAGTAGAGCTGAAGTTATAGTTCATAAATAACCTCATGGATCTACAGTCATTCCAGAGCCTGCTAAAAACTATTGCTCCAGAACAGCTCGAGCTTCCCAACCCAGCTCCTCAATGCCTTCAAATGACATGTGAGCATGTGGACCAACATCATGGCAATATGAAAATGGTGTTATCTGTGTCAATGGGCATCCACTCATAGCTCTGGATATTGATTTCTGCTACCATTTTGGAGCATAATTTGATTTCAGTTATTGGATTTTGGAAAAAAATTAAGGAGATAAATACCTGGTGTTTGAAATAATCATTTGAGATGAAAAACAGGAACAACAAAAAGCTACCCATAATATTCATATTCATTTTAAAGCAGTTTACTTGGTTACATACAAATACAATAAATATTTTCTTTGAATTTTTATGTCTCATGTTCAATAAGTGATTTTCATTTGCTATAAAATTACTGAACTCTTGCTCAAATGAGAGGCCATTTTGAATATAATGACTTCTAAAATTAGCAAATTTAGAAAAATAGAAGCATTCTTGGAATATAATTTACTACAAAATCAAAGCATTAAGCTAGCTGAAGCAATGTACTGCAACAACCTGTTCAAACAATAAACTCTCAAATAACCAGTGAAACATTAAAATGGAAGACTGCAAAACTAATTATTTTTGTGCTTCTTCATTTTTGCTAAATTCCATGAGACAAATCAGAACTCTATTTTAAACCACCATCTACTGAGAATTAATAAATTAACATGAGGAGAAGTATTTTCACAGTCTCAGGTTAAAATTGCATCTTTGCATCAATTAGCACAATTTTCTTATATTGTTCTAAATAGTCTATCTTTTTTCCACACCAATAATATTTCAGAAATATTATCTTGTTTGTGAGTGAAATACTATTCAAGACTGGGTGCTGAACTGGCTGAAGCATTCATTTGTAGTACTTATTATTTTAGGATTTGTGCTGTAAGAGATGCCTTTTATTTCCATTCAGATAACTCCACTAGAAACTATTAAATTACATTCTCCTGAAACGGATGAAATTGTGAGGATCTCAAGCAACCCACGCAGGCCAGTAGAATATTTGCATTCTTTTCAGCTGCTTTCAGAGTCAAACCCAATTCCTAAGATCCTGAGATCCTTCCCACCTTCCACCATAGTGACCTAATTTTCATGTGATTCCCGGTCCCTGTCAGCCATAGGCCAGGTCCTTTCTCACTCAGGAACTAGTACTACAGGTCACTCTGTGCTTAGTAAGTGCATCATCTGTCTCAGCTACACACTTTGTGCCTCAATTCATTAATTTGCTAAATGAGAAATAGTGGCACCTATCCTGGAAGATAAATTAAACTAAAATGTTTAATGATGCATTTAAACAGGTTTTAAATTGCAAGGTAAATGAATAGGCAAAATTACAAGAGAGACAATGAAATAAAATCTTCTGAAATTCTGTTTGCACCATTCAAAGTGTCTATAGAGTTGACAAAGATTTTCCCAAGCTCTCAGAAAACAGGCAGCCCAGTAAAGGAGAAAGTAAGAACAAGCCTCTTATGAGGAAGGCTCACCCATTTCTAATAACAGGAATGAACCAAATTTGAGAGGCACTAAGAGTGTTTAGCCAGACTCTGCTCTTTTACAACACTTATGGATACACCTGTCTTTTAATTAAACTTACCAATTCTAAGGTACAACATTGTTTTTTACATATTTACCTCTAATTTTTCCTTTGAAATTTATTTCCAATTTGTATCACTGTATTTAAAAAAACAGCTCTGGTTTTTCCAGTGCCATACAAAAGAAGAGAGCAAGTCAACATTTCTAGAGTCAAATGATTCCTTGTTGGTGAGCTAATAACCTTTTTTCACCTTCTCTCTCAGAGCTTTCTTTATTACTGCTCTGTCTCAAGAATTCCACTATTTCTCCACGAAATTATAATTCTAATCTCATTCTACAAATGGAACTAAATACTTTTTCCCACAAAACAGGAGCGAGATGCTGCAGTAAGATAAGATCAGCTTTTCACAAAAGGCTTCCACACAAACGTGAACTAGCTGGTGATGATTTATAAACCACTGAGAACACTGTAAAAGATTTGTTCTATTTAGACAACTAGTTTCATTTTTTTCTGTATTCAAGTTTAATTCCACTCTTATTAAAATGGCCATTTTTTCTATTCTCTCACTTATTGAATGGAGATAATCTGGCACAAATTTCACATCAGATTGCAGCAATATCCATCCTGAAGACTGTGCCCAGCCTGCAGCTGCTCAGCTGAGTGTTGGCAGGTTGGTTCTGGGTTCTCAGCACATGGCATTCTCCAAGCTATTGCTGATTTGGGTGGCTGACGGCCAGTGGAGGTTGTTGCCAGGCTACTGCGTTGTGGCCACCACTGCTGGCCAGAGTGAACTTGTTGTTGGTCCCTCTGTGTTGTACAAGAGCATGAAAACAAGAACGACTAAGCCAGCCCAGGGTAGATCCCAGAGTCCGACTGCAAAGCACCACCAAGCTTACAGTGGCCTGACATTATTCCAGCCGCCAGAGCTACTTAAATACAAACAGGTGACTGCTTTGCTCCTGCCCAAAGCTGTGACCCACCAATGGCACAGCTGTGCCCGCTGGCAGATGTGGCAGATCCGTCCCCTGGCACAGGGTGGCTGTCCATGTGGGAGCCTCTGGCTGCACACCAAGCAGGTGCGAGATGTGAAGGGGATGGAAAAATGAGCCGTGCTGCCGACAAAAATAACTGCAGCTCAGCACAACTAGTGCAGGCTCAGGGGTGACCTACACGTGGCAATGCAATGATTTTAAAGCAATGGTAGCAGGTTTATGGGCTGTGCTTCACAGACAAGCGCAGGGCACCATGTCACTGTAGCTCTGGCAACACTGGAACCAGAAAGAGACCCAGAGCAGTGGGTTATTCTACATTGTCAGTTTGCAAGGACACATGCTGTAACGAAGATAAAACTTCAGAGCTCTATTGTGTTCATTTCCTCCAGATTACAGTGACACATAAAGATAAGGTTTTGTTTCAAGGGAGCTGTGTCTGGCTGGACCTGTACCAGCTGCCTGATGTGCTTACTGAGAGTAATGTGGTCTAGATTCATTTCTCATAGACTCATTTCCCATTGCTGTTTTACATGCATACCAGTGGAGTCCTGTGCAGAATCACCAGGAAAGGACAATGAGACTACCAAAACCAGAGTGCCAAAGGTGCAGTGAAAGCAGTTCTTTGCCTGTGTTGTCCCCAAACAAAAAGCCAGTGCTGGTTAATTGGCGTTTGACAAACAGACAAAACATACAAGACCATTTGCAAGACAATTAATTCTGAGCCTTCTTCCTGGAATAGGTATGGAATTCTCACTGCCTATCAGAGCAGGAGTTACTTTTACTCCTTGGTTTCACACATCAAGCAAATTTGTGTCAAGGAGGTGGTGGTAGAAGGAGTAGGACAAGTCGAAATGGACACCTAGTTTCATGCTCTAGAAATCAGGGCCGGGTGTCTACAGTGAGGTGTGCAGAAATGGTGCTCTTTCACAGGGTCAGACTGGAAGAGTAGTTTGTCCAGGCTAGTATTTCGCCCACACATCCTCAAGAGTGTGAATTTGTACACAGACTATCAGATTTTAGCTTTGAGAAGCAGAGGTGCTTTGGCTACAGATATATCCTCATCTGGGAGAGCTGTGCAAGGCAATGGAAACAGGTCGAGTGATAATATCAAGAGAAATTCTCTCTTGGCTTGTCTCCTGTACTTCTCTGTTCATAATCACAGCATGCTTAACTGGACCTTTCCAGCCCAGAGCAACAAACCAAATTTATAATGTTCTTAATTGCTTTTTCTTTTCTTCCCCAGCTGGCAGATGGACCTGTACCATATCAGCATTGCTCTGTGTTGTGCTTTCAAGAATGATAATAGAACCTACAAAATTATTTTATTTTCTGCTCTGTGCACACTGCAGAGAAAATTCAGTAAGCAGCACTTGGTCTTTATTTATTTTCATTTTCAGCTCTTGCTGAGATCAAAAATTATTTCTGCTGTATTTTGTTTGCTTTTATTATATGGTGTTCCAAACACTCTCTTTTAATTCTCACAAAGGATGCCTTCTGGAAACAAGCCAGGCTTGCTGAATCTTTGGTAGGGATATTTTGAGACAGAAAACAGGAAATCATGCTTGTATAGTCTAAGGACACATAAGGATAAAAGATGACTCCTATCACATGCATCAAGAAAGAAACCCTTCTGGGGCTGGATATAGTGAAGATTTTAGTTACAAGTGCCTGCCTTTACAGGTAATCTAAAGATTCAACTCAAAGCAGAGACGCCCTCAAATGTAATCTTACATTCAGTAAAACAATTCACAATTATAACATCTACAGAATCAGCACAAGTCTTTTCTGCCTTCTCACCATTTTACTGGGAAACAGAAGCATTTCACAGTCTTATTTGGGCCTAACATAGGGAATGAACATGCCATCATTTTGGGGTGTATATATATCCAAAATGGGTGTCTGACCACGAAATACGAGGTACGCTCAAATTCAAGTTTAAAAACTTTGGCTTAAGAGGTGTTCAGGAGAACTGCTAAGTATTGAAGAAAAAGAGGGGTTGTATTGACTTCAAGAGATTTTGGATTTTGGCAGGAGTTATTTTGAACTGACTCTACTAGTCCTCCTCCAGAGAAGTCAGATTGAATAGTCCCTTCTGATAAGAAAGTTCATTAGCCTTTAATTATTATTCAATGCTTTATATAAACCAGATTTTTTTCCTGAGGTAATTTCTGTATTGCATAGTTGTATACTTCTTAAACTTAATGCTGTAGAAGGAAAAACTAATTTTCTCCTTTATAACCCTTACAGTTTAAGGCTGCATGTGGAAAAGCAATGCCCAAATACTTGAAAATTTGGCTTCTCCTTGTAGATTGAGACTCAAGAAAACTGCTGTTTTCTCTAGGATGATTTTGTAGCATTTTCTTTTCCACTGAGCAGTCTATTGAGAAAGCAGCCACAGCAGACAGCACAGAGTGCTATGCCGTACCACAAACAAGGCTGTGAGAGAGCAAGAAATTAGTTCAACTACTGTTTGTGCCAAACAACATTAATTTAAATACGCTTTTAGTGGGGGAAAAAAAACAGACAACAGGCTGGAACAATTTCAGTCTTTGAGCAATACAACTGATTATGGCAGTGCTTATGGAGCTGTGTTTGAGTCAGCTAGGAGAACCTAGGGCTTTGTTTTTCAATGCTGTCCCAAGGAAGAGCAGGGTGTTACCTCCTACCAGGAGGTGAAATGGCAAATCCATGGACACCTCAGTGGATCAGGAAATAAGCCCCACGGGGAGCTTCTGCCTCTCAAAGACAGCTTGAAATCACCAGCCTATCTTTAGGGCCATCAGCTTTTTACAAGTTCTGGGTTAGTGAATTGTGAATGCAGACCTCTGCTTACATAGAGTTAATGTCAATGCTTTGATATAGCTCCATTCTCAATCAGGCAAACATCAAGTGTCTGTATGGGTCAGATGAGCCAGAGTTCAATTTGAACCATGGGAGATGGAAACATCAGATTCAAAGCTCACACACAGATCTGCTATTAAGTAATGCCAGGTTATTTCACAGGGGAGAGGATTTTGGTTTTAAACATTCACCACCTGCTTGCCCAAAATGTGTATTTCTTTATCTGCATTTCTCTTACATAATTTGCAGGCACCAAACAATCTCTTTGTAAGTGATTTTTCCCAGACTCAAGTAAACATAGACAGAAATTACCCTGTGGAATCACAGAGACCTGTTCTTGATTCTCTCTTGAGCAGTGCTTGAGTCTGTCGGTTTAATTTCTGAGCAAAGACAGAGAGGATACAAAAAAAAAAAAGACCCTAAAAAACCCTAACCAACCAAAAAATATTCTATTACTCTGTTTGGTTTTTTTTTCTGGTGCTGTTCTCTTGCTTACCTTAGTTGGGAAAAAGAATGAGAAGATTAAATGAGAGAATTAAAGAGCAGCTGTAGGGGTTTGCTGTTGCTCAGAGACTGCCACTCTGCAGGCAGGACTAGAGGAGTGTCCTTGGTCCTCATTACCACTTTGCACAAACTGGCAAGGGCTGCATCCCTGTAGCAGCCTTTTTAGTCCTCCTGGTACATGTGGAACTCACAAACTTCCCCTCTTCATGCAGTGGTGAGGAGAAACTCAGGCTACTTTGAGCTCACATTTTTTCATGCACCTTTTCAATTCAAAGGTCCAGTCCCAAACATGTCAGACAGACAAGAAGGTCTTTGTCAGACCAATTTTTTTATCAGCAGAAGAATCTGGGAATGACTTCTTTCGCTGCCAGGTTTGGAAGCGTCTCAGGGACAGAGCATTTGAAAGCACAGTTAGCAATAGACATTGCAGAACTGTAATAGACCTAAAATTCCTCAGGAATGGGATCAGAGAGCAGGGATTTCTATAAAAAGGAAAATTAGTGAGTCTCACAAAATTACACCGTTTAACTGTCAAATGCAAATCTTGCAGATAAAGAAAATATTAAGGAAAGAGATTTTGTGTGTACTGATCCTAGCACTGTCATTTCATCACTGAAATATGTCTTGCACGGTTTTCTTGGCATTTTGTCTCAGGTTTATCTCAAATCACATTATTCTTGTGCTAATAAAGTTAAGTGTTTTCCACTCCACTACAGAACAGTAAACATGGACTTAAATCCACCTGGCTCTGCCAGTTAATTATTTTGCAGAATTATTGCTTAAGTTCTATTGCATTAAATGGGAGGTGAGGTTCATTTGGTAGGATGTATAAACAATTAAAAACTAAATCTACCAGCATCTCAACCTTTTTGCCTAGGCATATACACATTTGACTATTATTGTTATTTTTAAATGGTGGTAATTCCTACCATATTTGTCTATATCATATCATCCCAGTGATTTCTTTTCCAAAATTCCTAAGCAAAGTTCTCAGTCTCCTCTGCAATGCACAGCATTGCCAATCTCCACGAGAACGGGCAGACACGCAGGTATCTTCTGCTGTCTGAGGAATTTGTCTCACACAGCCCTTCACAGGAAGAGAAATCTAAGTTCCTCTGGTAGACTCTTCTGTGAAAGCTCCTCTGCAGCAGAGAAGGTCATATCAAGGGTGAATTTTCTGCTCCTTGTTACGTAAAAATTTGTAGTGATACTGAATATTCATATTTGCTGGTAGCATGCGCAGAGCACGTTGGGTAGTACCCATCTCTTATTGATTCATTCTCAGCTACCCCGAAAATGAGTAACTTTAAGCCAGTTGTTAACTAAGGCCCTTATTTTAAACATATTTTCAGAAAAGGCAGTTAATTCATTTCCAGTGCAATGAGTGCCGGATTCATTAAATAAACACTAGGTTACATAAATCCATATTTATGACTCTGCAGCAAACAGAAATCCAAAGTAGTGTTTTGAACTAAGTCATGAGAGGCTAGACAGATACTGCATGGGGAGAAGGTAAATACACACCAGAGAAAGAGTGGTGACTCCATGCTTGTCCTTGTGGTAAAAACAAGAGGAAAAACAAACAGTGAACTATTAATGAGACTGTTGCATTGATGTAGACAGGGTGAGGCAAATGTCATAACGTCTTTTGTAAAGCATCTACATTAATTGACAAACAAGATGTTCCATTTCTCCACTATAGTCAAAGGATTATCATTAAAAAAAAACCCTGAAAATGACAAAACCTATTACTAAAAATTACTTGAAGACATTTTCTTCCTTGGCTCCATATTGTGTTTGTCTCCCTCCCAGGAGGATTCAGGATTTATAAAATCCTTGGCAAAAGGGCATTTTTTTTGTCACACTCTCCATTTGCAGGTGATTATTTAGAGCAACATAATTAGTGGTTTGGCACACAAACAGCAGTACTGTGCTATTGAAAATTTAAGCCAGGAGATTTGAGGAGAAGGACTGTTTGCTGAAAAATGTGCTGTGCTCAATTCAGCCATTGAAAAGATTTCAAAATGGACTCTCTCTCTTTCATCTGAAACAGGAGGAAAAAGAATCACCATGACTTCATATTCAAAGAGTCCAAAACCAGAAATGCACAAACAAGAAATGAAAACAAAAGAAAACTTGGCTAAATAAATGGTTCATGACCAAGCCTTAAAAATTAGCTTGCCCTACAGAAGGCTATAGCAAAAATTAACAAGTAAGCAGGAAGCAAATCTGTTACCACTTCTAATCTGCTCATTACATTTATATACAATATGCTATGCAAAACATACCAGGAGGAGTTGTCTCTTTCAATCCTGCTTTGTTTGTTTTGTTCCACTAGTGCTGTTGAACATGAAATGTAATTCTCTGTAGAAGAGACTAAAGGCTCATTTCTTTTACCATGTAAATATCTTGTGTCACAGACACAGCCAGACACAGCTCCTGGGTTCTCTTGTACTACAAATGGTATATGAGTTTCCAAATGTAGTAGTTTGGCCGTGATTGGCCAATGTGTNACATGCAGAAATGTGCATTGAGTTTATGATTTCCTTGGGATTTATAATCAAAACCCAGCATGGCCTGCAAGTGGGGGGTATCTGAGAAACGTGCAGTCAAACTGAGATTCCTCTCCTTCCCTTCAACTTCTTTAGAAGTCCTAAATATGGGTAAGTCAATAAAATATTCATATTGAATATAATAGGCTGGGAGGAAGGAAGGAAGGAAGGAAGGAAGGAAGGAAGGAAGGAAGGAAGGAAGGAAGGAAGGAAGGACATNAGGAAGGAACGAAGGAAGGAAGGAAGGAAGGAAGGAAGGAAGGAAGGAAGGACATGATCAAGATTTTTCTTCTATATATTCTGTGAAGTATTTTAAAGTCATTTGAAGGAAAATGAGTCCTTTCCATTTTATTAAAAAAAATATCAAAGCAATAATGAACAGTTTGATCCCAGTGTGAGAGAACATTTTACCTCTTATTTTATGTTAAATAATCCCTTTCAGTTAATAACAATCCCACTTTCAAAGCAAGAAAATAAAAATTCTCTGTGTTAACATTCCATATAAAAGCAAAGTTTGTTTTTATTTCTGCAGGGACAATAAATTAGAGCCTTTCATCAACTACCATTTATCTCCTTTTTTTATTAGGATGCGAGTAAGTAATTATCAGTTCAATGATCAAGCCACTGCATAAATTTGCAGTGGAAACTAATCCTGACTAATTAATCTGACAAAATGTATGGTTTAAAATAATCCTCAGTGCCAGTAGTTCTTTCTCAATAATTTGTTTTTATGGTAGAATTTCATCTGTCCTTCATGCTTTTTATTTGAAATTGCACCCAAGAGCCAGTTTTACCTGGAAATTTCATGATGTTTTGTAAATACAGCCCTAGGTACAAAGATACAAAAGTAAATACTCTATTGTGATAGATGAGAACATCATGAGAGTAGTGAAACAGTGCAAGAAACTTTAGGAAATCTGGTGGAGATATTTCAGAAACAAGATTAGGGGTGTAATGGACAGAACAGAATCACTTTAAGTCTATGCCACAGCTGTCAGGGAGTACAGACATCCAGGAAGGGTCAGCTGAATAGGTTCCAGTACTCTGTAGTCAGGATTAGTTTCC